>VWPU01007702.1:0-50367 GCA_013398955.1 Callaeas wilsoni | reverse complement strand
CCTCTCCTCTCCTCTCCTCTCCTCTCCTCTCCTCTCCTCTCCTCTCCTCTCCTCTCCTCGCTCAGAGGTCTGAAAAATTCATTTTGTCAGTGTATTTCAGCAAAGAGCAAAGGGTGAAATGTTTCACATGTCCATGAGGAGGATGTTGCTGCTGTCCCGTGGCTTTCCTGTCTATCAGAAAGAACTGCAATGATATCCAGAGACAGAACAAATGAGGCCTGTGAGAAGAGCTGTGCACTTATGCCAAACATAATGATCTTTGCAATGCAATACATAAAAGAATAGTGGAGTCTATACTGTTAGAATTGTATAAATAAAAGCTGGACACGTTTTAAAAATAGGTGTTACAGTTTAAGCTGGGGACATGATGCAGGAGTTACTGTATGAATTTATGTGGAAAGCTGGACTAAATAATCATACAGGATCCCTCTGGCCCTGCTATCACTGAATCCCCAGCAGGTACCTGACTTTCTGATACATCAACACACTTCTTGGTGGGAGACACTGGGTTCTTGGCAGTCTTGCAAATCAGTTTGGATGCACTCTGCTGCAGGTGGAGAGGCTCAATTTTATAAAGAAGCAATGTTGGTTGAAATTAAAAAAATCTGAAGTTCTCTGCCTAGCCCTAGTGGAAGTACTACCTCACCCAAAGCAGTGCCTCGGTGCCTCCCTCCAGCTAAGGCAGGGTAATACACGTGTCTCCAGGGACCTGTCAGAGGCTTAGCTACGCTGTGGCAGCTTAGACAGTGACCCTGAGGCCATCGAGGCCAAGGACAACTCATCCAAGGACTTCAGCAAGAGCAGTGTTTGCTCAAAAATTGCTTGGGTGTGAGATGTATGGGAGGTTGAGTAGCTGGGTAAGGACCTGCAAAAACCTCAACTCCTTCTCCATCTGTGAGCCAATGCACTGATTTATGCACAGTTGCACTGGCAGCTGGTCTGGCTTCAGCTCCATCTGACCTCATACATCATTAAAACCAGTAAAAATCCTCCCATTTGTTTGCTTAGGACCTGTCTGAGGCTGGGAGGTTGTTCCTGTGGTCAGGAGAGGGGTTGTGTGTGGAGATGGACATGAGGTATAGTCTCAGCTCTGCCAAAATCCTCCAGTGGGTTGTTCTTGTCGTGTTCCTGGTCTCCTGAGGATCCTGGTGAGCAGCAGTAACGTGTCCTTCCTTGCCCCAGCCCACCTCCTCACTGTGGTCCCTGTCCCCTACAGCACCAACGAAATGCCCAGTATCAACATTAGCTCAAACTTAATTTCCATGTGCACTCAGCATTCTTTAAGCTTTTATCTTTTGGAGTTTCAGGTCCCCTGAAAAAAAGAAAAAAAGGAAAGAAAAAAGAGAAAAGAATGGGGTCTGAAGATATTAAAATCTTTCATTTAACATTCTGTTGTTTTAGAAAAAGGACAGTTGATCTTAAATAGAACATAGGTACAGGGCAGCCTCTCTTTTAGTTAAAACCTATAAATTTTGGGTGGAAGTTTACTTTTGTGGGTGAGGGCAATGCAAGCATTTGTTTGCCAGATTTGTCAATGGTGGCTGTTGACTGCGGTCTGCAAGGTCCCAAGAATTCCCAGCGACTCTCAGTGGTTATGTAAAGAGTGTGCAATTAGAGCATATTTATTCCAAAGTCTCTGGTCAGATTCTCCAGGTGTAAAAGAGCTTTTAATGGTGAAAAGGGAAGAGTACTATCACTGACAGCTTCACTTACATGAGTTAATGTGCCCACATCTCCAGTGGGCTGTTCCCACCACGGTGGAGAAATCGAGGTTTTGCTTAGAGAGGCTCGTCTTCATGGAGGTCTTACCACCTGCTAAAATTTATTATTGTCTTCTATCAATCATTCATCAGACAGGCTGAATTTAATATTAGAGTATATCAATAGTGTATTTTTCCACAAAATTTCATGTAGCGCCTTGTCTCTGGTTAAGTTTGAACTTCATGTTGGGATACATTTCTTTAGAGGCATGTTAGTGAATAAGAACGTGGGTTCCAGGATCATGCTGCTATGACTTATCTTGAAATCATAAAATAGAAAGATTGTAAGAAACTGGGGGAAAAAAAAAAAAGAAAGAAGCACATTGAGTGCAGAGTGGTGCTAGCTGTGGTACATCATTCCAGCTTCTGGCAGTCAGCAGCTAAGGGATCTCCTGAGGTTCAGTTTGGATTATGGTGTTTAACAGCCCTGCTGGAGCTAGCCACCATTACTGTTTTAAGCTCATTTGTACTAATTTGTAATTTTTAGTGCCCTTGACAGTCCCATAATTCATTTGTGAGAGAAATGTCCTTTTTTTCTGTTCTTAACTTGGTGTCTCATAATTTCATTAGGTAGTGTCTGTCTGGCCCTTGAAGTTTTGAAAAATGGTGCACAGTTATTTCCTGTTCACCTTCTCCATGCAAGTCGTGACTTCACAGACCTCTCTCAGATCCCCTCTGCTGTTTTTACTCCCAAGATGAAGGGTTTTAGCCTATTCTGGCTCTTGTTGTCTGGAAACTGTTCCCTGTCTTTGGTGTCTTGTTGCCCTTTCTTGCCTTTTGTAGTTCTTCTCTATCCTGTGTGAGATTCGTGCATTGGAGCTATGTGCAAAAATTTCTGATATTGCTCTGAAGTCTTTTCCTACTAGTTTTTAATTTTCTCTTTGCTTTTTTAATTCCCATGGAGCACTAAATTCTCATTTTTAGAAAACCATCCAGGGTAGCTCTTACCTTGAAATTTTTCATAGGTTCTCATGTTTGTAAAGCCAAGTGAATGGCATCACTCACATCACCATCACCTCAGTGACACCCTCAAAAAACTCAGTTTGTGAGACATGATTTCCTCTTACAGATACAACACTTGACTCTTCCCCATTACACCGTGCTCTCTGATGTCTCTAATGTTCTTTTTTAGAAGGTTTATCAGTTTGTCTTACACAGAATCATGCTTGTCTCTATTCATTCCTTCTCTGGAAACTGCTTTTTCGTTTTGCATCCCATTTACTTCTTCTGTTCTTTTGGCACAGGCTGATTTAAACAGCAGGCTGGCTCTGCACCATGGATAACCATTCAGCAATTTCCTCTTTGGATTTCCATAGAGCTCTTGGGTGAACGCTGTCTGGTCTTGCAGATTGGTCTTATTCACTTTATCAGTTTGTTTGAAAATCTTTTCTACTGACTCTTCAGTTTGAGGCATCTCTTCAGATGTGTTCTCAGGCAGGAAAGGCTGCAGTGTGGGATGCATCCTCAGTATTTATTTGACTTTGCTATCACAAGATAACGTGTCTTGAGTGCTCATCTATCACATATTGATCATCTATCAGTCTGAACAGCTGTCTGAAAAACTACTTGCTTTGGAAGTGTTTGAGGCATTTTTTGTTATTAGCTTTCAGAGCTTTAGAAAATTGCTCTTCAGAAGGTTTTTTATTAGATTTATATTGACTTTTAACATTGGCTTACTTGTGTGCATGTTTCTTCCATATTCCCTTTTTGAACTTCATTTCCATACTTGGCTTCTGATAGACTTTGTTCTGTTGTTCACTCTACTAACATTTATGTACTGTTTAAATAAAGTCTGACTCCTGAAACCATTTGACTCCTAACTTTCCCTTTCAGCTTCCCTTCAGTACAACTCTTCAGTTTTGTGTTACTGCCTGTCTGCATCCTGAAAGTAGAGAAAAAGCTCAATTTCTTAAAATATGAAAGATGTGACTGGTAACTAATACATCAGTTTAATGCAGGACTTGGGTTAGTACTAGTCAGTAAATGTCTTCCTACATTTAATATGATGTAAAATATGACCCCTGCCAAAATTCAAGGCAGTTCTGCAATACAGTTTCTCCGCTTTGGCCTCCTGACATGTTTCACAGCACATAAATGCATACTCTGTGGGCATTATCAACTTTCTGACAGTTTGGTCTGTGAACTTCCCACTTCTGTACTGATCCTGTTGGGTCCTGGTGAACAGTGTACCAAAAGAGTACAGGGAAAGAGAAATTAGACTGAGGGTCTCAGCAAGGTGGTCAGGATTGGGCAGGGCTCAAAAGAAGTGAATGAGAACAAATGTGGTCAATGGATATGAATTTGAAGAATACAGTGGTCTGGATAAGCAAGATGATGGGACAGAAGTTTGGCCAAAATACATCTAGGAACTCTTTCAAGAAGAAAATAAAAGTTTAGCCTGGGATTAAGTTGAAGATTGGGAAGAGCAATGACACAGGGAAGGACCCAGGAGAAGGACAGATGGAATGGGGTTGAAGTGAGAGAGATGTGAACCAGGGATAGGAGAGGCCATGCTCAGGAGTTACAATCACAACCCAGAAGGATGGTGAGGAGCAGAAAGCAATGAAAAGGACAAAAGGACTCCTTGAATAGTGAGTGGTTGAGGCAAACCTGCAATCAAACCTTCAAGAAAACACCCAGGTGCTTAGGCACTTCTTTTTTTCCCCTCCCTGGCTGCAGACCTCAAAACTAAGGCAGAAGTCAGCACTGGTATGGGAAATATTTTGGGATACAGCCAGAGAGGACATGAGAGACAGTGACACAGAGACTTCAGGTTCCATGAATAACTCTGAAAATGGGCTGTGAGTAGTCCCTCGCTGTACTTGCTATGTTTGTGAAACACGTTGATATTTATTCATGGTATCAGTGGTGTCACCCAAAGCAAAAATAGCCACAGAGCTAACACATACGAGTTTGAGTAATAGCTTATCAGCCTAGATATTTCTAGGCTTCTCTAAATGTAACGAGACCAACCTTTTCCTCGGTGTCCAGATGTTTTGTTGGAATGTGTTTGCTGCTGGTTGAGTGCTTGTTCAAAGGAAGAGCACCTTCCAGCAAAGCTGCAGAAAAGCAGTTTTCTAAATAAAGTCTTGCACATTTAGGCATGATCCAAAACTATCTTTCCATTGGTTTTCAGAGGCTTTTGGATTAAACCTCATATGCAGATTTGCCACTGCTCTCAGATGAAAAACAGTGAAGAATATGAAGTGCCAGATGGCATTAAGTGGATTTTATTGGGTTTGGAGGTAACACAGAAACCCTAAACGGAATGGACTCAGAAATTCTGGCTGCTGAAGTGTGGTTCCCCATCTGTACTGAACTTCAAGGTGGCTCAAATAAAGGTCAGGGACCCACATTACCATTCTCTGTTCCACTGGTGGCTTATAAAATATTTTAGGATGCACTGAGTGGGCTGTATAGGAACAGACTGACTAGCTTAGCAGATGTCAGCACTAGAAGAATGTCTGCCATGATCTGGTGTCTTGTCCTTTGATAGCTGTTCAAAGAGCAGGCAGGAAATTGCACTGCTGAAAAATAAATTGGATATTAGCACACCAGAAAGAGCCGATAATGTTTCTCTTTGTGATACCGGGGCTGAGCTGATCAGAAAGCCAACCTTAGCTGCCCTGAAACAGGAGCCTAGTGAAATATGTGCTGTGGACCTGACTCCAGTTTTCGTGTGGACATTTTTATTCCTGTGCTTTCCACCCACCTTTGAGCAGAGCCAAACATGATGCACAGTCAAACGAGACACGGAGGCTTTTTAATTTCCACATTCACCCTAACTTCAAACCATTTTCCTGCTGCTGATTGCTCCTAATGACGTTCAGAGCCCCTGATAAATTCCCAAGACAGTAATTTGCTTTCAAATCTGCAGATATATCATGATAAGTATCAAACCTGGTCACAATCATGGTGGAAATGGGATGGGAAGAAAGCATAGAATCATTATGAGGATCTATTACTGAGCTTACCTGGAAGAGAGGGTAATAAAGATTTCTCTGTTTAAAGGTCCATATGTCAGTGTTCCAACTGATAGTTAAAATAGGTAATGTGTACTGCACTGAGCTAGGCAAAAGAGCATTTCCAGGGCTGCTCCAAAATATTTACCTCTCAAATGTTTTCTGTCAGAAAATGCCTTTATGGATTAAGCAAATTTTTCCTTGAGAAGTGTCTGTTTTAGGCATGAAATTTCAGATGTTTACTGAAGTTTTATATCTAAAAGCAGAAAGGTTATTTTTAGCTGTTTCTATTTATTTTAAGCAAAAATCAGAATTTTTGTGAGAGAAGAAAACTCAATTTTCAGACCAGTTGTAGTCCATTCACTCTTCCAGATGGAGAAGACCCTGAATAATGTAATTTTGAGGTGTCAAGCTCTGTGTGAACATTGGAAGCTCTTAGTAGGGTCGTGACTATCACAAGACTTCACTCCCTGTCATGGGAGAGACTGAAGAAAAACAGCACATGTATGAAGCCTCTAATAATAATTTCTGACAAGCTCCTAAAACTTGTCAGAGTTGAAATCATGTGCACATATTAAATGTATGACTGCTTTCAGTGTGAAATTATTTCACCCATGAAGGCTCTTGGAGAGGCTGGTTGAGTGACTCCCCTTCTTGATGGTGGAGACTTCATGGGTCTCCACAATTTGCCTTGCTCTCCTGTCACAAACTCTGGGTGCCTGCTGCTGCTGATGCTCAGCCAGTTCCCTCTTCAGTGCCAAATCCCATGAGGGCTGCATGAACCGGAAAATTAGTTTGGCAAGGTTGATACTAAAGGAATTTGAGAGTATCTTTCTCTTTGGAGAGAAGGGTTTGTGCGAGATGCAAGGCCATGTGGTGTCTGTGGAGAAGGGGGAACCCAGTTCTGCAACGGACAGAAGTGGTTTGCACATCCTCATGTGATGGTGGATTTGTTATTTGGGACTGCTTGGTCACAAATCCTGGGGCAATTCAGCATTTTAAGTTCCTTCAAGAGCTCCTCATGGAAGCTGAGCCTCCAACTCTGAGGTTCACAGTTGAGATTTGCCTGAGGGAATGACCGCTCCTTTTCCCTGTCCCCTGTGCTACTTCAGACACTGGCAGCCCCACAGAACTGCCCCCCGGGGTAGGCCATGGGGTCCCAGCCAAGCGCTGACACTGAGCCCGGTGCCCACAGGGCTGGGGTACGTGTCTCCAGGCATGGCACATTTGAAGTACTCAGAGTTATTGTTCGATCATTTGGTTCCACAAACAATCCTGCTTCCTCTGCAGGAGGAATTATCCTGTTTTCCATCAGTTGATTTTGGATCTTCCCGCTGCAAAGCGATCCAAGTAGTGAAGAGCTTCTTAATCCCATTACTGCGGAGCCCTTCCGAATAAACTGACCCATGGGGTAGAGGCTGTTGCTGCTGAAAGGCTCTGCATAAAAAGGAGAGGTTTATTTTCTCCTGGGGCTGATGCACAGCCTCTGTTTTACTGCTGAATTCCCACGTGCCACGGAGGGACCCTGCTTTTTGCTCCTGCCCCAGAGGGCAAGGAGGCAGCACCTCTTGGCTCTGTGTTGTGCAATCGTCTTGGCCACTGACGTGTTGGATCTCCGGGGGGAGCTGCTAGAAGTGATGTGGGAAGCTCAAACCTGAAGTCATCCTTCCCTGCTTGCCAGAATGAATCATTAAATCATTTGCTTTTGCAGGCTGTGGCCAACTGTAAGCACCCGTGGAAAGGGAGAATTCACTCTTCTTCTGCCTCTGCAGCCACACAGGGCCAGATCCTAGCCTGGTGCCAGTGGCTTAACACTAATGATATTCATTCTTTTCAAAACTAAGGAAAAAGTGGTGTTTGTTTGTTTATTTAATTCTTTTTCCCCTCAAATATGGTCTCACCCAAAATTTCTTCAAGGTATTTTATAAAGTGCTATTTGTGAGGGGTCAAGAACATCTCTTGATGTGTCTGAGCATCCCTCCAGAGATTCCTTCCACTCTCCCACCCTGGCAAAGTAGGGTAAGAAGGACAGAAAGAACGAGAAGGAAGTACCTGCATGCAACTGGAACTCCCCCTTTAATACAGAGGATCTTTCCTCCCTGGCACCTGATGGTCTGCCAGGAAATGTCCTGTGTCTGCTGAAGATGAAGTTGGGCTGCCAAAGCTGGCTATGGGTGAGCTAAAGCTGTCCAAGCTGGTTTTGGTTTCTGTTGGATCATCCTTCTGGCAGTGCGAAGGAGTAACTTGTTGAGAAGATGATTTTGTTTAGATTCAACAACTTTCCTAAGCACAAGTTCCTTCAGAAAATCCAAAGATGATAGCAAGCAGAGGCTTTGGTTGATTCTCTCATCTCACTTCTTATTTTTGGGTGGAGATGAAGTGATTCTTTTCTCTCAATTACTTAGACAGCCTTCTTTAATACTGGGCTGCAAAGCTGGAAAGGTACAATGGCGACAAAACAGAGAAATACCCCAGCAGGCTATGGACACCAAGATACAGAAAAATGGGTTGAGGTGTAGAATAACCACAACTGGCACATGACTTATGGATTACACACGTCATATGATCAGCCCTTAGCTAGTTATAAATATTATATTAGAAGTATTAGTGAAACCAGATGGGTTGCAACCAATCCAAAATGTGGTGAGCCTGCGGCCTGAAATAAAGAGGGATGAAGCACAATGCTTTGGCATTAAAAATCATCTTCATGCGAGAACCAAAAACTGATGAGGAAAAAGACGAAAAGTCACATAGCCGGCTGTGCTGTGCACATGATGCTTGGGAAATCATTTTTCTGTGTCTCAAGGCACCAAAATATATTTCCTAGGAGTCTGCAGTCCATGTTGAATGTTTCATGCTGATGCTAATTAGCTCTGGTATTTAGTCAGATTGCTCTTATTTTGGGTGTGCAGTGAAAGGAGAGAGAGAATGTGAAGGCCATCACCCACTGTGTGTTTCCTGCAAAGGGGCTGGACACGGCAGGACTTTTTCTCTGGTTGTGCAAGGATTGCTCAGGGCTGGTGCTCAGGTTGTTGTGGAGGGGGTGATAAAACAGGTAAATGCAGATTTGTCCATCAATGCCTCCTTTCCTGACCCCTTCAGATGCTATCCTCCACGTCTGAGAAGTTTTTA
This sequence comes from Callaeas wilsoni, assembly GCA_013398955.1. Taxonomy (NCBI): domain Eukaryota; kingdom Metazoa; phylum Chordata; class Aves; order Passeriformes; family Callaeidae; genus Callaeas; species Callaeas wilsoni. The sequence continues at coordinate 41,513 of VWPU01007702.1, read as the reverse complement.
ACCCCAAAATAGTCAGTGCCTGCTGCAGCTCTTGCCTTTGGGTACTAAGCACACTTCACATCTCGTGCTAGTTGTCCCTGTGCTAGCTCTTCTCCCAGAAATTTGTGCGGGCCTCATCTTTGCTTGGAGGATCTCAAACATTCAGCAATTGCATCAGGAGACCTTTAGAGCCCCATCAGCTCAAGGGGCTGCACCAGGAGCACCAGGAGCACTGAGCATCCCATGATTTGGAGCGGCCGGAGGCGGTGGAGCCCCGAGCTGGCCGCACACCTCGAATCCCGACGTGGAACAAGCACTAGGTGCATTAGCATTTGCATCAGCCCCGGCTGCAGCAGAGCCCCGTGCGTGTCAGCGGGGACGCCGATTTATCCCTGTGCCCGGGGACGGGGCGGTCAGCGATCCGGCATCAGAGCGCCGTCGCCGGCTGTTAATAGCCGGGCGGCTCGGGGTCGCGCAGGTGCACAGCCAGCCCCGTGTGACAGCCCGCGGCCCGCGCAGCTGACAAAATATGCCCGGCATCTGGCACTGTCCTCGTGTCTGGGCCTCCGGGCTGGCATGCCAGCCCCGCGCAGCCGGTGCCTCCCAGCGCGGCCGGCGCTGGATCCTTACACAAACACACCGGCGCGGCTGGAGGGGAGCGCTGCCAGGGACGGATTTGGCCCTGTCGTGCAAAGCAGCTCTCGGTCGTGCTTCCAGCCCTGTTTGTGAGGTCCTCACGAACCTCGCCTGTGCCTGCACCTCGCCTGCTTCCAGCGTCCTTCCCCCAGCCAAATGTGAGTCACCCACCTGGTCCTCTAGAGATGCTGTGCTGTCCAGTTGGTCCCCAGGCAGGTCCCTCTGCCTGCTCTTGTCCCTCTCCGGTCCTGCTGAGAGGCTCATGGAGGTGCTGCGGCTTGCAGGTTTGGTGAGGACTGGTTGCATCCATCCTGCCCGAGCCATCATGGGGAAATTACTTGGCAACTTCTCATCCCCCATTGCGTGGTTGAACCCCTGGGTTAGATGACTTTAGGCTGTGTCCTTGCTTTGGTGGGTTGTTGAGGGCTGTATACATTTGCAGCAATACATGGATACAAATGACTAATAATAGGAAAGCATGTGCTGGGTCTATGTCCCCTCCTTTCCATCCCAAAAAGGAATGGGCTCTCTCCAAGAGCCCTAACCTTGTCTTGAAGGCCAGGTCAACATGCTTTGCTGATGAGGTGGCCTGAATTTCATCTCCCTCATATCACTTTTGGTTCTTGGCAGACATGAGAGTCCGTTGCTTATAATACAACTTACCTCTTTAAAAGGGCTGTTCATCTGAAAGGCCTTTAAAAAGAAGCCAAGATAATTATTTCCGTGTTCCACATGGGGAAACTGAGGTACGGGAAACAAAACCGATTTCCCCAAGTTACACAACAGCACTGAGGCAGGAGAAGCAAAGGGCTCAGTCCTGCCCATCTCTGTTGGCCACCCTAGCTTGATCTGCAGCCCTGCAGCACAGGGCTGGGTGGGAGAACTCACTGTGACATTTATCCTTTGGGGTGATTGAGTGCGTCCTCACTTTCCTTCCTCAGTGTCCATCAGTGCTCCCTTGGACCACAGTGAGGGTGTTCCTGGGAAGAAGGAGGCACTTGCAGGCAACTGAGTGCCAAAGTTGAATGGACAACTACAGCATCAAGAGCAGTTGTATGGGCTGGACATGCCAGTATGATGCTTTCTACAAGGATTAATCATGTGGAAAAGGAGTTGGTGAAATGTTTTTTTCCCCTAGACATTGTCAGGAACCTGTATATTTTGTTAAATAATGGTTAAAGATACTTAACAATGAAGCCAAATAATTGTCACTGTTTTGCTGTGCATACGCTTTGCATGAGTCTGTCTTTTTCTTGAGACTAAAAAAAAGCACAGCAAGGAAAAGAAAAAGTTACAATATCCATTTTACAGTAGCAAGATCTGGGGAAAGGAGGTTCTTCTCAAGATCACTCAAGAAACTGATGACTGACCTGGGAATGCAATCCATTTTAAATAAAACCCTGGTCCAGTGATCTAATGACAAGCTTTTGTTCCAAGTATGAATCTTAATAAGATGAAAATGGATGCAGAAAAGGTGAGTGATGGAGACCTTGAATGCTGAGGGCATTTTAGTTTATTCTCCCCTGTACCTGGATCAAGATCCAAAACCAGGATGAAAATGTAAAAAGAAAGGTGTTGATGGAGAGACAAGAGTGATCAAGCTAAAATCATCTTTGCTGGACCAATGATTCTGGAAGCCAAAAGTGAGCGGGAAGAAAGCTGCATTTCAAGTGAGCAATGTGTCCTGAGCTGACGTTGCAGTTCAAAGCCTGATGGTCTTTGGACTTGGGTGGGCTGGTGGCTGTGTCACTGGGCACCATGGCACGACAGTGCAAGGGCAGCTGCCAGGCCAGGAGACATCAGAAGAGCACAGGTACGAGACCCTGCTTAAGAGACCCCTCAGGGGTCCCTACCTGCTGACCATAGCTGTGGTTTGCCTCCAAACATCTATACTTTCTCTCCAATTTTTTCATGGATTGATAAGATTTGTCTTTGCAGTAGTTCCCCTCTCCTCCTTCTGCAGCATCAATCTCCTGCGTGGCTTTTCCCTGTGGAGTGGTGAAGTTGTGGTGGAAATTGGGTGAGTGTGGTGGTGATATATAACTGAAAATGCTTGAGAGTGGGACTGAGCCCTGCGAGTTTGGAGTCTCAGGTAAAACTTGGTCTTTGAGTTAGCTTTCACAAGAGGTGCCCTCTCTCTCACACATTGGGTTTTATTCATATGGATGGAGAAGGCAACAATGAGGGGAATTTTACTGCTTCTTTTTACCTCTGGAGAGCTGCCATGGTCGACATCAGCCCATCATGTGCTGATGACTGCACTGCATTCATCTGCTGGCCGAGCACTGATTTCCCGTGTTAGCAAAAAAGGCAGATCCCTAATGCTGCTGGTTGCTGCAATTCAGGCCACCATCTCGTTTAGAGCCTCTCCTGCTGGGACACTTTCCCTCCCTGGCTTATTTGGGCTCTGTGTGCAGCCTGGCACTCAGCACAAATGATATAGCAATGAAAAACTACAGATGTGCAGACAAAAATGCCTGTTGGGTCTTTGCCTCCTCCTGTGCCGTGGGGGAGTTAATGGACATTGTTCATTAGCGGAAATTTTTCTTTTTGTCTTTTACCTAATTTCTTCACTCTCATAAAGCATATAGACCTTGAAAAAATCCTATTGCTTCCCCAAAATATAAACAAAATTCTCTTCTATACCGTTTGATGCTTGTTACTGGAGGAAAAAAATATTCTAATTTTGCTGGAGGGTATTTTGGTGGTGCTGCTGTCCCATCTTCCTGCCCCATCCCCTCCCTGGGGCTGCCCACTGCCCTGGCACTGTGCTGCATCTACTGCCTTGTGCGGGGAGGCAGCAGCAGGCAGGATTCAGCCTCATCCATCCCAACGCAACAGCTTCTGCCAGATGTCACCGCTGTGCAGCCGAGCAGACCCACGGGGGTATTCCTGCAGGAACGTGCCTTTCAGAAATACCATTCTCCAGCTCCCCAGCCTCAAAACTGCTGGGGCTCTGTTTGCCAAAAAAAAAAAAAAAAAAAAAAAGCAACATGCACACACAAGGAAAAAAAAATCTGAAGGCATCCAGTTGCTCCTGGGCAAATTGCCAGTGATTGAGTGACCTGCTGCTTCCCCAATATTGCATTCCGCTGGCATGTCTTTAGCCCTGGCTGACGCCAGCCATCTAACTCACCCCCAAAGCAAACATTTCCAGTTGGCACCGCTGCCTTGTTTTTCTGAAGAACCGATTCATGCCTCCCTTAAAAAGTTTTACTATATCCATTTTTTTTTCTGTTTTTTTTTTTTTTCCTTTTTTTTTTTTTCCTCCCCCGGTGTGTGGAGCCACCGGGGAACGGCTGCCGCTTCAGGGATTTCTCCTTAAAATATAGGAGAAAAAAAAAAAAGAACGGGGGGATTTTTTACCACCTCCCTTTTTAGCAAGCATGATAAATCCATTCAGAGCGCTCCTTGTGCGCGAGTGTGGAAACCTTCTGCTAAAAGAGTTATTCTGTTCCCATTCACAGATAATTGCTCCCCGAGGGGCCGGGCAGAGAGCGAGGAGGAGAGACTGATAATCCGGGAGGACATGGATACAAATATCAGGCTGCGGCGCTGAGTGCCTGCTTAATTTATTGGGAACGAGCTGTTACTCAGCACTTTGCAGGATTAGACCCGCTGTAATTCTGTTATTTAAGGAGAGGCAGAGTCGGACGACAACAACAACCCACCCGGGGCCGTTGTGGAGACGGGCGGCGTTGGAGAGGAGCACATGCTGGTTTATTTTTTACGCTATGGAAAGAATGAGCTTTTAGGACACAAAGTCCTGGCGGCCGGCGAGGGGGAGGTGGGAGGGGAGCGAGGGGACAGCCTGGCTCCGCGCTGGCCGCCCTGGCGTGCGGAGCCGCTCGGGGCTGCGGCTCGGCCGCTGCGCTGCTGCATGGCAGCGCTGGGGCTCCCCGAAAAGGGCGCGGAGGTGGTGCCAGGCAGGTGGGTGACAGCACCCAGCAGCACCCAGGTGACAATGGGGACCACCGCCAGTGCCTGCTGGTTCCCGCTTAGAACGCAGAGTGGGTGTTGTGTTGATTATATCTAACTTTGTAGTGAACCAGCAGCCATCTGGTGGGCTATTCTTACCTAGGGCTTCACTAAAAATGTGAGAATTCATCTTCAAGTTTTCCTTGGTCTCTCTCTGCATCCCCAAAATAGGGGTAAATTACCAAGCAGGATGCCAAGAAGCTTGAACAGGGTGAAGGAAGGTGCCTTCTCTTTGGTGTCTCTTTCTTGTCCTGATGGACCTCTTCTTTCATTCTGAAATCACTGCAGTATTTGACACAACTGTCTGAATTTTCACTAGCCATTAGGAAAAAAAAACCACTTTCTGGGAAACCAAAGGCCTGGAAAGAAATATTTAGACTTTCTGGCCCAATTGGAAGTTGCAGTGACATTAAAATATAGTGGCCTTTTCTGCAAAGGGTTTCTTTCTTTGGGGAAAATAAATGTATTTATCAGATTGTCAATTAAAGCATCTAACAGAAAGAGCCTGAACATGTCATGCTGGTTTTTCATGGGGTGGCCAAACAAGGACTCTCTCTGTAGTAATTTGGGCTATTTACTTCTCCCAGGTTCTTGGGAATGTTTCTGACCTGACTCTACATTTTTGAGTACCCATTCAGCTGGGGAAAGAAAATCAACCAGCTCTTAGAAAACTCATTTTCTCCTTGGACACATTGTGGCGCACACTGTCAAACTAGAAGCTCCCACTATGACCATTTTACAGGCGGGGAAACTGAGGCAGCACGGATGAATAAATTGCTTAAAGAAAATTCTGTTGGATAACGGAGTCACAGAGCACTGTCAATCTTTGTTTAATACAGCTGTTGCAATAAGAGAACTGAATGCCACTTTAGGGTTTCTCCACATATCAAATTATTCCCGAAGAGAAGAGGTTTCTTTGTGGCAGAAGGATTAGAGAACCTTGGTGATTCTGGGATAAATGCTTGCTTACAATTCCCTTGAATGTATTATTGGATAAGATTAATGGTGATTTTCGATCTGGAGGCTGAGGGTTGCAACCCTCAATCAAGGATACTTTCCCAGCTTTCTCCAGCTTTCCCTTTGAAGATCAGTAATTGCTCCCCTCCTCCTCTTCTTGATTCTTGAGTGGTTTTTGGCCAAAACGACCCTGTGCTCATTTCATAGTAGCAGCTAGAAGAAAAGCTGACAGCTATGAGGTAGTAAAGACAAATGGTGGAAGGGAGAGTTTGGGAAAGCGGGTCTCAGGCTGTGCTTATGAGGAGTGATGACAGCAAACCCGTTTCTCCAGCAGAGTGAAATGTGAAGAGGAATACTTTGCTCTTTCAGACTGCTAATGTAAATAAAAGGCACACAGAGGGACACGGGTAGGTTAACAATCAATTAAAAGCAAATTTCCCTCCCTGTGTGATGTTAGAAGGCTGTGGGTGATATAACATGAGACAGGGATGAGACACCATGGCAAGTTTCTTGGGCAGTGCAGAGACTTTAAGCACATTAGTGAACTGGGAGAACCAGCCCAGCAGTGGGGTTTCCCCTTGGTTTTGCAGTTTCACCCTCTGTGAGTGCTTGAGAGATACCTTTAAATTCACATAAGCAATTTGATTAATTTGATTTCAACTAGAAGAAAAATGATAATATTTCCACTGATGTTTCAAAACAGGCTACAGGCCTAATGTGATCTGACTGTGTCCCTTAAATGTCTTAATGGTGCTGAAAACACCAATTCAGTTCCCTGGAAATGTCATTCTTTAGCTGTTGTCTGATTGGTTGTTTAAGTGATGATGTTGTAATTCCATACATGTAATGTCTAAGTTCTTCAAAGCGTTTCCATCTGGTTTCAATGCCATCATCAAGGAGGAGCAGAATGGGAACATGTGTCACCAACGAAACCAAGGTTAAATAAGCCAAAAGAAGCGATTACTTTCAGTCCCTGATATCAGAGGCATGGAAGTGCAGGGCCCATAACACCCACCTGGATTTCTATGTTTTACACGCCATGGTTTTTACTCTGCACTGCTCTTCATCTGTGCTCCTGGTGGGATGAAGCGTGGCGTGGCCAGTGGCTGCACCCTGGTGCTGCATGAACGTGTGGTAGCTACACCACACCTAGAAAGAACCAACCGCAGGACATGTGCCCACCACATGCTTGGCCCCATCGTGCCTGGTCCGACCTGCGCTGGGAGCTGTGGTTTGGATGGGTCCCTGGGCTGATCCTGCACCTGGTGGGATGGGGGAGCTGCAGCTGGTGCAGGCTCCAGCCTGTGCAGCGTGGGCAGGATGAGACCAAGCCCGTGCGGTGTCGGCGCCTGGGGAAGCTCCTGCCCTGCAGGCAGGAGGAGGAGGGGTGCTGGCTGCCAGCTGTGCCCCCAGGACTAACCCCGAGGCTGCCCTGTATCCGTGTGTCCCAGTGGCTGCTCCAGCTGTCGGCAGCAGTTGCTGCCTGCAGTTCAGTGTTGCCTTGTGCCGTCCCATAGTGCCCACCCCCTGGATAGGCACAGCTGGGCGGCATCTCTCATGGTGCCAATGCCATGAAAATATTGCTGATTTGGATCACAGGATCACAGGATCACAGAATATTCATGGTCGGAAGGGACTAACAAGGATCATCAAGTCCAACTCTGAAGTGCGTGGCCCATACAGGGATCAAGCCGACAACCTTGGTGCTAAAAGCACCGGGCTCTATGGCTGCCCTATAAGCACTTGGGTCTTGTAGAGCCCAGTGTGCAGCCTCACAGGTGAGCTGTCACAGAGGGAGAAGTGCCCTGTATCATCCCTGTTATGCTGCCAGTGTCTGCATGCCTTGGCTCCCTGGGACACCTCACGTCCTTGGGCACCTGGCAGGGAAGGACCAACACTTGAGTTTCTCTCCAAGAGCCTGTCCTCATGTGATGCAGCTGCTGGTGACAAAATGACCTATTTATGTTGATGCCAGGATCATCTCTGAGGTGAAGTGTAGCTCACTCGCTTTCCCTTTCTGCACGTCACAGGACACATACCCAGCCTAACCCTGCTGAACCAGCTAAAGATTCCCTCTGCCCTCAATGACACGAGAAAACCTCTTGCTGGGTGCAGGCTGCCCTGGTCTCCCTGAAACCCTCCTCTCCCAGCATGTGCTCCAGCCAAAAAAATTACTGTAGCTGTTAGCAGACACAGAACTGTACAACTCCCTACTCTGTTTCCTAATTGTCTTTCTCATCTGGTGGTTTCCAAGGATGGTTTCTTTACTTCGGATGGTTCAGAACCAAACTTCCATACCCCAGCCTGGTCACGTCTGGGCTGTGGTTTGAAATTTGTTGCTCAGACCCATGCCTGGCTCTGATCTTTTAGTGCCCAGCACTCCCATGCTTTCCTAGGGAGCACATAAATAGCATCATAACAGTTCTAGGGGTTAGGAACCGGAGTATAAATAAAAGGACACTTAAAAAAAAAATTATATATCCCTTGTTTTTGAAGGCAACAGGGCCTGGGTGCTTGACTAGTGAGTCTGACAGCTTGCCCCTGGCAACAATTTCTCATCACCCAGGGAGGAAGAGTGATGGGCAGTGCCGGCAGCCCGTCTGAAACTCTGCTGATTATGCTGTTACATTGTACAAAACCAAACGGTACATGGAGGGAATTTATGGGGATGCAGCCCCGGAGCGGGCTAAGAGCATTCTCTAGCACCATCTAGTGCTCTGAGAGCCCAGGTTCTTAAAGAATGCTGAGGTTTAATCATCATATAGATCGATACCATAGGCAATTTGAGCACCGTGGTGCAGAACCGTGAAGTGATGCGTATCTTGCAATATATTACATGAAAGGGTGAGCATTAAATTAAGTGTCGGCCATGAACCAAGGTAATAAAATGTGGCATATATATTGCAGACAATGCAGATTTGTGATTTATGCTGGCTGGGCTCTGAAAGCTAGGATCCATATTGTTAAAGTATGCGTTCAATCATTTCAGAAAATCAGAATGGATTAGTACATTTAGACTTCAGGGGCTGAGCCTGAATATCTCTGAAGCATTAAAATGTCTCCTCGTTTTTCCCCTGGGCATTGCTGCTTTTTTCACTATACATCTTTGTCCATCTCCAAACACATCCTATTGTAGCATTATAGAATCATAGAAGGTTTTGTGTTGGAAGGGACTTTAAAAGCCATTTAATTTCAACTCCTCGCCATGGACAGGGACACCTTCCTCTAGACCAGGTTGTTTAGAGGATGATCCAGCCTTGAACGCTTCCAGGGGTGTATGATCCCCAACTTCTCTGGGCAACTTGTTCCTTTATTTACATCATTCCTATTTTTGCAAGACTACCTTCAAGACTGATGGGATTAATTCCCAAAGGAGAATACCCCAGTTGAAAGAAACAAAAGGAATAGCAACAAGAAGCCATCAACAGCTCCAGCAGCTGAAAGGAGAGTTGCACTGGCTTTGGCTGTTGAACTGGAGGGGACTGGGGACAGTTAATTCTATAGAGGATACCAGCTGTTTACTTAAAAGCCCAAAACTCAATCGAAGTTTGTCAGACACATTCTCAGTAGTCAGTGGAAATGCACAGTAGATCTGGGGCCAAGTTTTGAGTGCCAGGAAGGGAAAACAATGGCCCTATGCTTTTATTTAAATATTTTATTTTCCTTATTCATTTGGTAGATGAGGTTATATGGAGCTGTTGTTGAGCTGTGAACCGAACACTTGATGTTTTCTGTTTGGTTTTATGCCTGACTACCTATTACATGATGTACCTTAGCTCAGTGTTTTCAGTACTTGTCAAACTCTGATGAAGGAGGTATTTTTTACTAGCATATGTAATTTTTCTGGCACAGTATTTACCCAAAACCACCTTTTTGAATGTGGTAAAACTGATAATAAGAAGATGGTGCTAATGGTTCTTATAACAAATCTTGTCAGATGTCAGGTTTTCTTTCCTGAGGATCCTTGCAGTAACAAAAGTAACCAATAGCCAATGACCGGTGGATCTTGTCTGCCTACTTCAGCTGGTCTTTATCTCTGCTCCATCACCACGAGTAAGCCAAAGCAAGAGACTCAGAGGGTACATGCTTTACCCATTAAGCCATTGCAGTCCTAATCAGTAAGTTAGTTCAGCTCATCTGCATTCACTTCTCAGACTTTTGTTTATATATTCATTTTTTCAGGGTCAATGGCAGTGAAGTTTTGGCTGGAAAGTTATGAGTGAGAGTTATTAAGGCTTCATGAAATTTCAACGCAAAAGCAAACCAGCCTCTAAGGCAGACACAGCAGCCTGCTGCATTATTTGTGCCGGTGCCAGGGGTTACAGGAGGACAAGGAACCTGTACTTGAGATGTAGCCCACAATTTTTGGCATGCAAGTGAGAATGGGACACTGCACCTCCTTATGGCATTCCCATCACCAGCACTGCTGGAAGTTTCTCTTCACGGAAAACCCTCCTGAGCCAAACTGGCACAAAGCGAAAGGAGTAAAAAAGACAGCAAGAGGTGCAGGGTCATGCAGGTTACTCTGTAACCCTCCCAACATGGGCTAGCAGTGTTTTGCAAAGTGTAGTAAAGAGCACAGGGTTCTCTTCATCAAAGTTAGGTGCCAAAATTTTTTGCATGGACCCACACAATCATGAAGAAGAAATGGTAATAAGGTCAGCACACAAAATACTTGAATGGCCTGGGTTGGAAGGTATCTTTTAAACTAGATGGGACAAAATGCATGAAATGGTACTGATGGGGAGCAGTGGGAGACGAGGAGCACATGGCCAGGCAGGATCCCACGTGGTACAGTAGGTCTGGCTGTCTGCACAAAGCATGGGACACAGAACTCCAGATACTGCCTTGCCAGCATTGAATACGTGGGATCAGCCCTCTAGACCTGCTGCCAGTACTTTGACTAGTGCCGCCCAGGATACCGCTTACCTTGACCACAAGAGCAGGTTGCTGGCTCAAGCTCAATTTGGTGTTCAGCAGCACCCTCAGATCCTTTTCCATCAAGCTGCTTTCCCACTGGATGGTCTCCAGCATTTCCTGGTGCCTGCATTTTTTCCTCACCAGGTGCAGGATTTGGCACTTCTCATTGTTGAACCCCATGAGGTTCCTGCTGTACCGTTTCTCCAGCCCACTGAGGTGCCTCTGGATGGATACATACCCCTCTGGCACATCAGCCACTGCTTCCAGTTTGGTGTTGCTGGCAAACTTGCTAAGGGTACAGTCTGCCCCATCACCCCAGCTGTTAATGAGGGTGTTAAACAGGGCTGGACTCAGTGTGTGACCCCTGGGGGACAATCACGAGTTGTTGCCCTCTGATCAGACTCCACACCACTGATGCTGGTCCCAGCCACTCGACCAGTTCTCAAGCCAAATCCCTGTCTGCTTATCCACTACTTACAACAATAGCTTGTCTATGAGGATCTTATGTGAGACAGTGTCAAAGGCCTCCCTGAAGTCCAGGCAGACAATGTCTATCACTAATGCTCCTGAAGTGAGGCTTTTTCTTTTAGGGCTGTCTTTTAAAAAAATCTGATTCAGAGCTGACCCACACTAGCTGTGGGTGAAGAGAACTCCAGTGGAATGGGGGATATAGGCAACTGCAGAAAAACAAGAGTCACCAGAAGTGCCCAGCTAAAACCAAAATGAAAAAAATTGCAGTCTGAATTTACACTCTGTCAGGGCAATTGTATTACTGTAGCAATGCACATTTACTTGTAATGGAGTGTGTGCTTGTTGAAAAAGGTGGCAAGCAAATGCATTCTCAGCTTTTGAGGTTAGACCTTCCTATAATGTAAAAATTCTCATTGGAGATCTGGGACTCAGGATTTCTCTTCTTGTGCCTGCTTCTTTAGACAGAGAAGGATGATCATCTTGGGAGAGCAGTCCTCTGCAGACTGTGATTGCTTATTTCATTTCAAGAACAATCTCCCAAATATTTAAAAATGTCATTTAAAAAAAAAAAACAAACAACAAAGCCCCAAAACCCCCAAAACCTTCAAATCAAAATAATCGGATTTTCACTTACTAGAAAAAAAATTCTCGTAAACAGTTTATTTCTGGCTCCATTTTAGCAAGATGCGTCACTAAAAGCTATTTGAAAAACTTGCCAAAAATCCAAAAATCAAATCTGTTTAAAAACATTTTTATTCTTGTCTTGTTCTGCTCTAATTCAATGTCTCCTTTCATGTTCTTTTAAAACATCTTAAAACCTACATTTTTAAAATACTTTTAGAGATGCAGGATAGAGTGGAGCAGGTAGAATATTTTACAGCAACAGACTTGACCTTGGCTAGAAAACCTTGAGTCTGAATCTAAACAAGAATGTCTCCAAAGCTGTGAGGTTTGGGTTTTCTTGAAATAGCAGGTGGCTGTTCAGATAAGAAATGCTGGTTCTGCCCATTACACAGACAGGAACCAGGTGCAAGGTGCAGATCTGCACTGGAACTTCCTGAAAATTTGGGAGTCTGCAGCCAAAATGCTTCTTGGATCTGATCACTGCTGCACTTCCAGTTATAATCATTGTATTGTAGTGTGTTAAATTGCAACTGAAAGCATGGTCTGAAAATATACACATTTTATTATGGCAAAGAGAACTCTGCTAATGAACAATTAATAGTGAGCAATGCTGTACTTTGGATATTGCTTGCCTTCAAAGAAGATGAGTGCTGCTGGTGTGCTATGTGCTGTTACAGAGTCACAGAATCATGGAGTGGTTGAGGTTGGAGGCAGCTCTGGAGATCCAGTCCAGCCTGGAGGTCTAGTCCAGCACTGCTCAAGCAGTGTCACCCAGAGAGGGTTGTTCAGAACTGTGTCCAGTCTGGTTTGAATTATCTCCAGATCATCACTGGGCAGCCTGGTCCAGTGTTTGACCTTCCTCACAGTAAATATTTAATGTGATTTAGTTTGTGCCCAGTCGCTCTTGTCCTGTCAGTGAAGTCTAATCCCTTGTCTTCATTCTCTTTCACTGGGTATTTATAGACATTGATAAGATGCCCAGGAGCCTTCTCTGCAGGCTGAACAGTTCCAGCTGTCTAGGTATCTCCTGATAAGAGAGATGCTCCAGTCCAGTAATCATCTTTGTGACCCTGTGCTGGACTAGCTCCAATAAATCTGTGTCACTTTTGCACTGGGGAGCCCAGAACTGGGCACAGTTCTGGGACACATCCCCAGTGATTTTCCTCCTACTTGACTTTGTGTCACTGGTCACAGCCCTCTGGGTCTAGCGGTCCAACCAGTTTTTAATCCATTTTACTGTCCACTTATTCAACCCATACTTTGTCATCTTGTCTTAGGTGATATTATGGGAGACAATGGCAAAAGATATACTAAAACAAGATCCACTGCTCTCCCCTCATGCATCAAGCTGGTCACCTCTTTGTGGGGGAAATCTGGGGGGTGAAGCATGATTTCCCCTTTGTAAACCATTGCTGGCTACTCCTGCTCCCTTCTGATCGTTATATACATTTCATGTTTTGAAGTCAATGTGCAGGGGAGAGAGAAAAAGAGAATGTGAGCTCCACTGGGAGACCTTTGGAATTCCAAACACTCACATGGCCCACTGAAGAACCTCAGCACAATCCCACTACTACAAGGAGCTAATGCAAGGATAACTTAAGCCTAAGGAAAGATCCACAGAGTAGGGAGGTGAGAGCAATTTATGTCTGAAAAGGTTGGCTGCCAAATTAGCAAAATTGGGCTATGGAGCTCTGAGGACACACTTATTCTCAGGCATTCCTGGCCATGGCCTCAAAAACTGGTGTGTACTGGATTCCTCTGCTGTCAGATCCAGACCTGGCCTAACACCCAAACACTGCTCTGGCAGCTCAGTCTTACACTGACCTTGATTTATTTAATTGCTATGTTTGCTTCAGTCCCATCACCCCCAACTAAATGTCAATTTGCATGCAGAGAACATCTTAATTATCATTCTTTCAGCAGTCACTCAACATATTTAATGAGGACAAACATTCAGAGGTGTAAACTCTCCAGTATCCTGTGCTCCTTCTGTGTACAGGGAAATCAGCTCTGTTACCTGTCAGTGAGGAGGCAGAGGTAAGGTCATGAGGAGGTAAAAAGTGTGCAGGGGGAATTCTCAGTTGGTGTAAGCTTGCCTTTCTCCTGTGTTTTTACAACTTATTTTTAAATAAATAATAAGATCTCAGCTATGGCCCAAGAAACTCATCTTTATAAACAAATCATCTGTTTTCCACTCGGAATACACGCTAGAGAAATCAGATGGTGTCTGGTTAAGCTGGAGCGTACATTATTTTTTAGAGTAGACAAGAAATTAACAGTCTGAGTGAGACTGCAGAAATTCGTGTTGTTGAAGATGTAGTTACCACCTGAGGTTATGCAAAAGCCTGATGTGCCCTAGATATTAGATGCTGTTGTAACCCAGGTGGCCGATCAGAGCCTCACTGAAGTTTGCAAGAGTCTTGTATTTATAAAATATATCACATAAAATCAATGAAGACTAAAAGTAAAGAAACAGTGGATTTAATTCTGAGAAAAATCTTGCTGTGACGTGGGATAGTCCATTTCCCACCCCATCCTCAGAGCTCTGTGCCACTGAACCAGGCAGTCACAACCCATACTTCAACTCTGCCTCCAGATGGCTTTCCATTGCCTCAAGTGTATTTAAAGAGTTCTTCTGAGAAAATGGAAAAGCAGTACATGCCTGACTCATAGTGAGAGCTTTCCAGAAATGGCCAACACCTCTGTTATGGAAAAATTCACATCCCTGGAGGAGATCATATAAAAAACTTTGACAGGACTTTATCCAGCTGAGATAAACTAACTCGTGCAATTATGTGAAAGTACTACAAATTTGTATTACTTGTTTAAAATAACATTTTCTTTAGGTGGTTATATATTGTTTCACACATCCTACTTTTAGCGATTTCTCATATTTGTGGATCTGATTTTACACTTACTGAAAATCAGACATTTGAATTTGCATCTAAACCACTGGAGCAGCTTTTTCTTGCATTTCTAAGGCAAACATCTAACTACCTAATTTCACACAGCACTTTGCACAAAGATCTGACTCATCTTGAGATTCAGATGAATGAAGGAGTTTTAAGACACTTCAGAGCTGGGTCATACCTAAACTCAGCAAGAACTTGCCAGTTGTGCCAGAATTCCCTAAAGTGTACCCGGTGTATTTATTTTTCTAAAGATGGTTGTTCAATATTGAGCTGGCGGTCAAGTTTGAAGCTCTGAGCTATTGGGCACATCTGATGTGGAATCTGAAGGGAAAAGAGATTGTGTGATATGTGATGGGCAGAGAGTTATTTGATTAACACCTATGAAAAGCAACCTAAAAGATCCAGTTAGTGACTGTCAGGTTTTTTCTTCTGCTCCATTCTGTTGATGACCACATCGCCTTTATGTGGTTATGTTGGAAACCTTGACCTCAAAAACAGGACCAAACCCTGCTCAGCTCAGGAGAGGAAGCTGTGGATCTTCCACTGGTTTGAAAGGCCTGGAAATAAACGGAGCATGTAGTGCAGGAAAATTTGCTTTCCCATGGTGACCTGCATGGTCGTTCTCCCCTTAACTGCCTGCTCTGCAGCCTGCTCTGCAAGGCAGGTCACTGTACCCCATATTGCTTCACATGGAACTAATGAAATCACAGCATAATATTTTCCATACCTCATATTGTGTCCTTGCTACAGTGACTTACATGTTGCTTGTAAAATATTTGCTCCGTCTGCTTCAAGGGGAGGAGTGGGGGTGGAGAGAGAGTCCCTTTCACTGCCTGATTTATATGTCAAATATAAAACTGAAATGAAACATGTGGCTGATTGCCCTACAAAGTTTTATGTCAGGTGTAGAAGTCAGTGGCCCCACTCATAAATCACGTTGCTCATTTGTAGCTGTTGCAACAGATTTATGCGATTTATAACTGGGTTATTGAGCTATGTCATCAGTGCAAGCATTTTCTTATTAATAAAAGTACTGCTAAATTGAGAGATGGTTTGTAAAGCAATTGGCCATAACTTTTTTGATGGGAGGAGGGAGGCACCTTATTGTTTGTAATCTATTAAAACAAAATGCTTGTGAAAGTCCTGGGCCCCTCCCTGATCTCCAGGGGCTTTATTTCTGCTCTGGGGACCCGCAAAACAAGTTCCTTATTCATAACTGAGATGAAGCTGTGAGGATGATGTTTCCGCTGGTGATTCATGTGATTTACTCAGAATGTTTGATTCATCCGTGAAGAAAAACAACCTCTGGCTGAGGGACAGATGCTTATGGGGATTTGACATTTGATTTTAGCTGGGTTATACAGGGTTATGAACAGAGATGGTTTTTCTCTGTAAAACAACTTTCCCCGGAGCAGGAAACCAGACTAATGCCCTAAAATTTTGCCTCTGGTCTGTATTTGCAAAGGAAAGGGGGCATTTCTGTAAGGTTTCAGTTGGACTCTGTCTCCTGAAATTCCTCTTCTGAAGGTTTGCATTATGCTGGAGGTTGTTAAACCAGTGGCACCTCCCAAAAGGGAAAGGACGGAATTGCTCTGAGGGGTGGAGAGCCTTGGGTGCCGTTGTTTCAGGATGCCTTAGGGTGGAAGATGCCATGTAAGCATGTGATATTTCTACATCTGGGGGATCCTCAAGCCAAAGTGAGGTTCTTCACAGATGCTGGGAAATAGAATTAATTGAAAATCCCAGGAGTGGCTCCAAAAGGGACCCAGCAAGTCCTCTAACCCTAAGCCTCGAGTCAGACAATACTGCTTATAAACTGGAACTTCCTGGTTCTTATTTATAATAGGTAATTTCAAAGCCCTGGGTCTGAGCACACAGAGTTCTAACTGAGTTTGATTTCAAATTTAAGTTAAAATTTCACAATTGAGGGTTCTTTCTAATATTCTTCATTAAAATTTAAAAATATGTGCAGTATCAAGAAATCGTTCAATCTTCTAATTCAAAAGTGACTTTAAAAAAATAACTTCTGTTCTCTTCCATTTTTAACATTTATGAGTGTCTATTGCTTGATAGCTCTTTATGGCCTTCTTGGAGGCTGGCAGAAATAACTTCCGCCCTGGCATCAATACAAAGTCCTGAGCTCGTGCTGGTGGGAAGGTGTTCAGGTGCCTGCCAGGAAGGAAGAAATCACAGAGATCTCCAGCACACGGATATCACAGAGTGCAATTCCACAGGAGAAAAGGCAATGAAAGTTCTCTCTCCTCCTACCACAGACTGTTAAGGCCTTTGCTGTCGGTTGCTAAGTGTTCATTTGCTCTTCTTGGTGTTAGCAGAGACAGTCCTGGTGTTAGCAGGGGAAGGACTTGAGCTTTTTGGTGATGTGTAATTTCCTTTTGCCTTCCAGGTGAATCCGTCTATCAGCTGCCAATGTGACGTGTGAACATATTCATTTTAAATGATTTGCCATAGGTGGAGGACCTGAGGGGTTTTAACTTTTTTTTTTTTTTTTTTTAACTGACAAAGTTAATATTTGTGTAACTATTTGGGAAAAGGGAGTATGTCACATGTGGACATAGACTGGGAAGTAAAAAGGTCTGTCCAAAACTGAAGCTAAATGCTCATGGCATGTTCAGGAGCATTGGAATGTGAGCCTTCATTGCAGAAAGTATTACCTTAAATATGTGAACAGGCTGATAGGGCTGCAGTTTGCAGACTGCACTGTTACCCACTCTCCAAACAGGGGGATCATAAATCCAGGCTCCCTTCTGTGCTCTGTGCCTCTGGTCTCTGCCTTCTGGCACGTTGCAATTTCTGATGACAAAGCAAGACATAAGTACACATATATTTTTAAAGAAATTCTACGAACTCCCATCCTCTTTTCTACAAAGGTTTGTGCCAAAGAATTCTGGAAAATTAGGCCAAATGACAAACATCAAGGAGATGGATTTGCCTTCTTCATTTTTTCCTGCAGTAGAAGATACAGCTAGAACAGTGCTGCTGTGAGTCTGATGACAGACTGTGTGGGGAAGGACCATGCTCCTGAGTCCAGGAAATCCTAACAAGTTGCAAGTTAATGATAAAAACCCTGGAGGATTTTAGCAACTCTTCACTCAAATTTTGAATGGCCAAGGATCAACTCTTATTTACTATTTCACATTGGTCCCTCTGAGCACCAATGTCATGACTCCGAAATGCTCCTTCCAGCAGCCTCTATACTGCACCCGAGTCTATGTCTGCTGTGCAGTGAAGGTCCACACTAAACACATGCCTAAAAAGCACAAAATTCTCAATTATATTGTTCCCATCCACAGGACATGCCAGGAAAAAGAAGTGGAGGCCCCATGGAGAGAGGGTGGTGATGTTTAGGTGTGGAGCATCTCTCCATCAGGAGGCTGGGGAGGACTGGGGCAGAGGAAGGATGTGCTGGAGGTGGAAGACAGCAAAATGTATTGTGGAAGGGTGGCAACCTCCATCCCTGAGGCTATTTAAATAGTAACACAATGAAGTGACAATTCATGGCCCACCTAAACCCAGTTCCACCTTGTGTGGTCCTCTGCCGCCAGACCCCGTTCAAGCAGAATTCCCACTCTCACTGTTAACAGCTTCCCAGGGCAAGAGCACAGATTCGTTGGGGGGGAAATTGCCTTTTAACCTGGCTGGCATCCGCTCTAGGCCCTCCAAGGTTTCAGAGCAGTGTTGCTCCAGAGAGATGGGTTTAGTATCAATTTCATTTTTATATATTTTATTAGAGCTGTTAAGTAAACTAACCTAAAATCAAGAAAACATCACTGAAGTTAAGCTTTTTATTAATAAAATATTGAACTAACCAAACAATAGAATACTTGAACTACCAAATGGACTGGCTGGGACAAGACAGTTTCAGAGCCTGGCTGGAGCTGAATTATCAGCGATGTTGAAAGTGTCGTCAACTCTTTTTTAAGTGTTAAGAGGGATTCTAAGAATGTGGCTAATTGTAAATGGTTAGTCTGGAATTTTACCACTGCCATGCAAATAAAAAAAATCTGATTAAGTCACTTAAATATCCCTCGTCTGAACCACAACATTTCCAGGTTTTTATATTTCAGTTCTCATGTTCAGTTTCAGCTTTCTTGGCTCTCTCTCCTAGAAGAGATATCATAATTTAGACACTAATGGAACATTTTAGGTGGCTCAGAACCTTTATTTGCTGTGATTTCAATGGCAACTCAAAATTTGTGAACTTCTAAACACAGGACATGTTTCACCAAGTGTCTTTATTGATTTTGTTTGGAATATTGGATCTGGAGGACTTTTTTATCTGACACAACCTTTTCCCATGGCAGTTTTGAGTGCACTGGAGTGCACTGACATCCTAAAGTTAAATGGGGTCAGAAGACAATTTGGGCAGAAGTTCTGGTGAATTCTTGGCAGATTCTGGTGAAGTTCTGGGACATATCTAGTACACTGGAGCCCTGTAGCTCAGTCCAGTCAAATATGAATTAGGTCACTGTTGGTCGTCACTAAGTAGGAAAAGTCCTGCACATGCCAAGAATTTTTAAAACATTTAGCAATTTGCATAGCAGAAATGACTGCTAGGTTTCCCTCCTAGTAAATAAACAAATAAACAGTGAAACACAATATCTTGGGACATCAGGTCACTTTGGAGTAATTTTCCATGGCCTTATTTGAGCTACTAGCCCTAAGTTTTCTGAGAAGTTGTTATAATCTTCCCCAGGCAGGATGAATAGGAAAATCCCAGCCTACGTGGATCAGCTGCCCAAACACCCATCCATCAGCAAAATAAAAATAAATTCACAGAGGCAGGAAAGCTCAGCATCATCCTTCAGTCCCTTGCCTCTGGGAGCTGAAAAAGGGCTGATTCTTTGTGGTGACAGGGTGATTTTAACATCCTCCCCGTTGTTAAAACAACAACCTGTTTCTGGGCAGCTTGTGGTCAGTGATGTCCATCTCAGTGGGGCAGTGCTGCTACAAGAATGATCAAGACTAGGCTTATTTGAACTGCAACCTTTAAAATGATCACGCATAGGGGAAAAATGCATGTCCAAAGAAAAACAAAGTTTTGAAAGCAAGCACTCAGATTAGGTGCCTAACCATCAGGAGCTTAATGCAGAGCAGTAATTTATTCAAGCTCCTTGTGCAAGTTGTATGCTTCTGTGCAGAGAGAAGCTTGCCAGGGGGAAGTTCAAAGGACTCACTGCCATGGGGCAGGCTGTACTCAGATCACAGAATGGCATTGCTGCTTCCCTTCCCACCCCTTCCCAGCTCTCCACTGGTTGTGTCCAGATGTGTCCGTCTTTTCTCAATACCCACAAAATGTTCTTTAATTTGTGATCTGCCCCTTATTTAATGCAAGCCACTGTGCTGCTGCTCTGCATTTTGCTTTGGTCATTGCACAAAATCTCTTCAAAGGATGGGCTCGTGACAGGAACAAAACCCAGGACATGAGTGAAGAAATCCCCCTGATTGGTGAAGAAATCTCACCAGTACAAAGTGCTCAGCTGGCATTCACTGTGCATCCTCCCTTGGGTTTATTGCTTCACACATTGGCTTTCAGCTGTGCTACCCACACAGGATAGTGGCTCTGCCCCATCATAGGTGCTGCATGAGTTGTGGGTGGTGGTGGCACTTAGGAGCTACTAACACGTATTTGGGTCAAAACCTGTTTCTCCTTCATCCAGGCACTATGTGTAGGACCTGCAATGATCTGGACATCTAGGGTAGGTCAGACCTCCCAGAACTGGGAAGGTGGCCTGAGGCTGGACAAAACAAATAGAAACAGGGCTATGGAGAACCTGTCACATGGGATGGGATGTCTGGATTTGGCTTGTTTAGTTTAGCAAAACAAAAGCTCAAGGGAGGATGTGACGACTGTCTATAAATATACCAGGGAGAGAAAAGAGTTATTTCAGCCTAGGGACAATGTTGGCACAAGAACAAATGGGCATGAAGTGGCTGTGAATAAATCTAGGTTAGGAATTGGGAAGGTTGTTAGCAGTTGGGGTAATGAACTCCCTCCTTAGCAGGAGGGAAGAAAACAGATGTTGAGAGAAGATGGAATGGGGCTGATTTATAGAAGGATTTTCATGCTGGTTTTGCTTAGGACTGGAAGTGTCAACAACAGAAGAGGTCCTCCCAGTCCTGTGTCCTGGTGCTCACTGGTTGGGATACTGCTAGTGGTGCAGTTGCTAGGCTGAAATGAAGTGCAGGTGTTTATTTTACAGATATTCAGAGCCAAACCAGAATCTAACACCCAACTGCTGTGACCTCTCCCCAGCAAAGGAGATGCCTGTATCGAATCCAGTATTTCTGTCACCAGCATGTCCTTAACTCAGGCAAATCTGAAAACGATGCGGAATTCAGATGCCTTTGGGATCCTGTTCCTCAGGGTGCACACACAAATCAGGCTGTGCAGTAAGGGACAGCCCTGAGCAAGCTTCTCTGTGCTCTGTGATGGTCTTTGCAACAGCTGCTGTGATGTCCCTTACAAAATATAAAAACTCTGGGACTAAGAGAGGGTAAACAAGCACTTTCAGGTGCATCCTCTGCACTTCCTGGTCTATCTTCTGCTGGCATTCATCAGTGCAGATCGTGCTACCAGGGATCTTGCTGAGCAGTGGGATCAGGACAGCCAGTTTTAGGAACACGGTGACACGCCCTCCCCACCCCTGACTGCTGCACTGATGGTGGGCTTAAGGTCTGATATTTCCTCCAGCTTGTCCTGCCGTTGCTCTGCACAGCAGCTGAAGGAGGGGCAGGCTGCGGACAAACAAACGAGGAGGTTATTTTTTCCGGATGATGTATCAGGCTCTGTTTTTTGCAGTGGAGGGCTGTTTCTGGCTGCTCTGGCCATGACTCATGGGGATGGGCTGCAATCAGCACAGCGATGGTTTTGTCGCTGCAAATGGGGAGGTCAGGAAGCCACTCAGACTTTTTTTATTCTTCCAGCCCTGGAGATGAGACAGGGCTGAAGCATGGGAGATGTAGTAGAGATTTAGGAATCCGTGGAGGTGTTGGGCAGATTTGGATTCTCTTAGAGGTCAGGATCATGTAAACCCACTTGACATCTCTTTAACAATGGCTTTTGACCCTCCGTCTCGTCCTTGGCCACTTGTCAGTCTGCAACCCCAATTGTTCCTGGGTTGCATGAGGAAGTCATGGTGTGAACTGTGGCTGTGCCAAGACCTCGGAGCCCAACAGCATATGGAAGTGTTGGCAACTTCCCCTCACTGGGATTTCTCAGAGAAACCAGAAGTTGTTATTGCTTGGGAATGCCCTGCAGCCTGGACAATGGCCATTTCAGCAGGGGCAATGTATCCCTCTGTGAAGTGAAGCTGACTCAATATTGATGTGATAACAGCCTGAAAAGGGCCATAGCTGCAGATCAAGCACCTTCTGACCAAAAGAACCTAAAGAATGGCTGCTTTCGGCTCATGGACATGGTCAGAGCTGTGATTTTTCCAGGCATTCTGGCAGAGGATTAGATTTTCATTGTTTTCTATGTATCCTTACACAGAAAGTTGAGAGGAGGATGCTGGCCCCATGTGTTTCTGGAAGACAGAGAGATAAGAAGCAGTGTCCTGTGCTAACCATGGCTGTTTCCCATCTGTTTCCTTTTGAGGTAACAGCTCCACAGAGAAGGCTATGTAGTACTGAGGGAGGTGCTGGAATAGGGCTTGGAGCAGGCATATTGTGGACAGGTGAAAAAAATGCCCCACATGATGACAGGAAGGTCAGGAGTGCATTGTGTCTCTGCCTTGAAATGTGCTGAAACAAAACAAACAAAAAAAGAGATGTATTTCTGAATACCCTGGGAGGATGTCAAGTTTTAGAAGTGTTAGACAGCACTTTGGTGATATCTTTTCCATATGAGTTGCATAAAATTAATGTATTATAGTTGATAAAAAAAGAGGCAAATGTGCTGAATCAAGGAAAAAAGTTTAAAAAAGTATATAAGTAAGGTTTTTGTGGATTTGATGATGTAACATAGCCATTGCAGCCACATATTTTAATCATATCGTTGAAGCCATGATCAAAGTATTTTGACTAAAACTCTTGGTCTCGTCAAAGAGTGTTCTCTCTATTTTCCAGGAAACTGGGAGAGCAAAAAATAGTCTGCCTAACAGCAAGACCTTCAGTGCTGTGTTTTGTCTTAACTGTACATTTACAAAATTACTTTTTTTGATTCCCTGGACATGGTCCAGGAAGTGCTGCCCTGAAAGCCATTTCTTGGAAGGGCTGTGTTTTTTCCCATCTCTTGTCCTTCCAGTTCCACCCAGAAGCCTAGGTCACCCTCTTTGCAGGTGAGGACTCTCCTGTTTGTGTCAGCCAAGTTGTGGAAGATGCTGAATACACTCAGTGCAGAGTTCCCAGCTCTGATCTTAAGGCCTAGTATGATGGAGAGCTTGTATTTCTCCAGTTTGTGAATGCTGTTCCCATCTTTTCCTTGTACTCTGAGGGATTTTTTGGGATATTAATAAGCTTTTTGAATATCTTTCTGCAAAGGATCCTCTCTATAGAGAAGAAGCAAGGCAAGCAAAGGCAGTGCTCTGAAGGGATGCACATAAAAGTGTAGGGGGAAAGGACAGCTGGAAAGGTTTACATGACCTCAATGTTGGTTGATTTTAATGTGGTGAAGTTCTCCTTGCCCACAAGAATTTATATGGGGAGGAGAGATCCTGCCAGAATAACCTGGGGCAAAGACAAACACCCAAGTGCAAAAGCCAGTGCCAAGCCAAGCAGTCTGGGGTAGCAGTCAAGCACTTTCCAGCAGTGGGAGCAGTGGGAGTCTGTCTACAGCAGCCCAGTAAGAAAAAACTCTCCACAAAGTAAAATAACTTGTGATCCAAGGAGGCTTAACTACAGCCAATTGACCTGGGTGAAAAGCAGGTTGTGTGCAAAAGGCATTTTAGCATAAACCAGCCAAGGAGGTTGTTGCTATTACTCCCTAGCATCCTTCACAGCGAGGTGGTAGTTGAATAATTCAGCAACAGCTCCAACTCTTCTCACAAAACAGAAATCAACTGTCACTGGGCATTAATGGAGTGAGAAAAGTAATTAGGTCTAATTTCAAATGTCTAGGCCAATTAAATAAGAGAGTGAGGAAAGTTGTGTAATTTAGCTCTGCTCATCAAAAATAAAACTGTCAAATTGTCCACATTTACAAATCTCATGCTGACTTCTTGGACGGCTTAGGGAGGGCTTGTTTGGGAAATACGCAAATTGTGCACAAGGTGTCAAGACCAAGTGCACCTTATGTTTTTCTGGTTCATAAAACTTGGATCGTTTAGGTTTAAATGCTTCAAAGCTCAGCTCTGCCCTCAGACATTCCCAAAAAACCGAGGTGAGCCTGGCCAAACCAGGAGCTGTCACTGCGTCTGAGAAGAAGCCTTCAATTCATACATATGCTCCCCAAAAGACAGGTGTGTGTGCTCAACCTGACAGATGGCAGACCCCACATAACCACTTGTCCTTGAGCCAAATTTTACAACAGAGGCATTTGCAAGTGCAGAGCCAGATCCTGCTTGTGATTGAGTCCCCTCCATGTGCAGTTGTGCTGCTGAATTTGGTAGAGGTATGCGGGACTCAAGCTCGCGTAACTAAGGCTGGAGAGTGGCTCCCAGACTCCAGCCCTCCCTGAGGTCTGTGCTGGGGCTGGGCCAGCCCTGCTGCAGTCTCAGATATCACTGCTTTCTCATGCTGTGTTTGCCTGAAAACATCTTGGACAACTTGGAAATAATACAGCAGGAGACAAGGCTCAAGGTGCAGAGCTGCAGTGGAAAGTGTGGAAAGCCCAGGAGTGGAGCACGAGAAAGATTTGTGGTGCCTGTACCTTCAAAGAGACACAGCCAGCAGCTCACAGGGGTCTGTCACCCTGAGGGGCCGACAGGCTGCTTGGCTAATGGGGGATTTCAGTGTGTAAGCCTGGACCAGGTCTCAGATCCACCACACCTCTGGGTCTAGCACAAGACCCGTGCCCAGGGCAGATCCACCTGCAACTGGTGAGGCCAGTGAAGATTTTATACACAATAATAGCATTTGTTTTCCTTTGGCTGCATGAAGGGTGCTCAGATGGGGGATTCACAGTGTAAATTTACATGGCAATATGAGAACACTGTTCACTCTGTTGAAAGCCAGAGGATGAATATGGAGGAGGAGAGAAGAGGAACTTGGATGTGTTTCTACTCCAGTTGATTAGTCTTGGCTGTAAGCCCCTCTACCAGGAGTGCATGTGTACAGCTGGTTTGATGAAAATAAATAATTTTCCCAACACCTTTCCTGCTGGCCCTGCTGAGACTATTGGTGGGGTCATCCAGAGGCAGTGGACCCAGGAGCCTGGCATCTGCCTGCTAGGCAATAAATGAAGGCAACCAAACTAATGCCACCTTCACCCCTGAGGGCTCATTGGATGAAGGCAACTTATATCCACTGTTTACCTGTTCTGGATTTGAATTGGTGACCCAGGGATGAAAGGCTTTCTGTCCTAGTGCCAGTACTTTGACTTGCTCTGCTGTAACAATAAATATCCCCCAAATCCCTTGGAGCTCCCAGCAATTATAGCCTTAAAATAAACTTATAGCATGGGCTAGTGATTATCGACTGTTTCTTATTGTTTCCCCTCTGGGAGACATGTATCCCTCAGGAAATGAGTTTCTAATTACACAGGAGAAGAAGGGAAGTAGCCATAGTGTGGGAAAGCTAAATTAGTAAAAGCTTCTAGGTGCACTCTGACCACCCCTTTCAGGGGAATGAGATTAAATGTGAGTGGTCTGAGGGTTTTAACTTTGTCTTTTCTTGAGGAATGCCTAGACCAGCTGTGGCAGGAGAGATGTGAGTAGAGAAAGAGAGAAGAGAAATAAAGATGCTGTTGAAGACCCCAGGAAAAAGCTACACTTAGCAGCCCACAGGAATTCTTCAGCCTGCAAACCCCAGACCGTGTTGTACCATCCAGTGCAGGGCCCGAGGTTCTAATACATTGGCCGGGTTAATAAAATAGATGTGCATCCTTTATCCCTTGAGGTGCTAACCCAGCTCATTTCAGAGTCCAGGGCTCCTTTTAAATACATGTTTTTTAGGAGTGAATCCAGTTCAAGCCAATGCACTACCCATTCGTGGAAAGCTGAAGCAGAAACACTCTTTGGGCACTGTATGGCTCAAAGAGCCTGAGATCAGTGAGGCTGGAAAGCCTTTTGGACATAAACACATGTGATGGTTCATCATGCCAGCTGGAATCCCCAGGGCTGGCTTTGTTTCTGTGAGTCCAAGAGGAAGTCCTCTCCATCCCTTGTACTTGTTTCATTTCCCACAGTACATACCATTTATAAACCTTGGGAATGCAAGTAGTCCCTTGGAAAATATCTCACATCTCAGCCATGCAGCAGTGGTATCCAGAGCAGAAAAATGGCTACAAATGCACTCAGTCCCTCTGGAAGTGAATGTCAGGGTCTACACCCACACTCAGATGCTGCCCTCATGTCTGTTGCTGCTGAAGGACAAAATCTTCAAGCTGCACCTTTCTGGGCAAGATGAGGCTCATCCTTGTTCAGAAACTGTCTCCCTTGGCTTGAAATGTGTTGCTTTGGTGGAAGATACATCAGCATACAAAGAAACGTGCCCTGAAGTGGGAGCCAAACTGTGGGTGTCACGTACCAAAGCATGCATATGCTGCAGTTGGCATGTTTGCAGAGCGGATGTCTAATGTGAGGTTGTTTATGGGGAACCCCTGTGAAGTCTTTGCTATGTAATTTACTCAATATTAAAGAATGGAGAAATCCCATTTGTGTGTGTACATAGCTCAGAAGCAAAGAAGAAGGTAGGATAAACAGCGACAATTCAGAGTAAAACTTGGAGGAGAGAATGGGAGTTAATTTTAGGTGAGAATGTTGCCTTTCTCTGGGCAGTGGAGTGCTTTATTTTGAGATGGAAAACATTGTAGTCCCTATATGACTGAGGATGTTTTTATTCTGAAGTCAGGCAAACTATTTTTGCTGATTTTATGCTTAGCCTGCAAATTGAAGCAAATTGCAGGGATCCCAAAACTACTCATACCAAAGTCAAGAAAGACAAAATTAGCTTTGTTCTATTGGAACCAAAGCCACAGGATCTCAGCCTGTCACAGCTGTCTTTAAGATAACTAAATCCTCTCCTCTTAGGATTATGCTCACCACTTTGATCAAATTCACAGTTAAAATCTGTGGTTGTTGCACATTTAGTTAATCACTACTCATCCTAAATTCCTAATATATACATCTATGTTATTCTTTTACTGCACAATTTGCCAGATGGGCCTTTTTCCTTGAGATACATAGTGGGAAGCATCATCACCTCTCCTGGCAGTGCCAAACCACACTGCTTAGGGATTCTCTTTGGGTATTAATCGAATCTGAAATGGTGGTGCCAGCAAAACATCAGAATTTCAGCAACGTATGTTGAAATGTCATCAATATAGGCTGTGTATATATAGATAATATGTTCAATCTGCCTCTTGGGGAATGAGAATTTAAGCTTCTGCTGATGCATTCTATCCCTAAGGTTAGGGTAGGATCAGAGAGCAAATCATCACATTGGCATATGGCAAGGATTTACTCTCCTGCAGCTGTAATTATGTTCATTCTGGCTGATGAGTGTGTAAAATAAGACAGGACACATTCATAATAGCTCAAGGAAGCCCATTTTACTTTGCTGTTGCTGCACATGAGGAGTTTTCATTATGTTAGAGAAGGGGTTACCTGTTGAGGTCACACAAATACGATTGCTCATGCTCTTTTGTAGTTACTCCTAAATCATCCTGCCCCAGGGTAAGACTCTTCTCCAGCACATGAGAATAACTATTGGTCTTCTCTACTCTAGTTGTAAATAACCACCAGTAATAAACATCTGCAGCGTCCCTCGAGAAGCTGTTTCAGAGCCAGTGGGGTGTTGCTATATCCCAGCACACAGGTTCTTAGTGAGAGTACAGAGACTACAGTGTCTTCAGGAAGGATAAATTATTTGAAACAAGATTAGACATTAACAGCAGCAGAGCACAAATGGGAAAATCACTGGACAGAAGCACTGAAAATTGCCTGCAGCACTGATTTGTTATTTAGTGTCCCCCGCCTTGTGGTACCTACTTCATCTGTTTAATGTGTACCAACAGTAACTCATATTTAGCTGTGGCTGGGTTTTCTCCCTCCATGTTTTCTGTTTATTGATTATTAACACAATGCAGAGAGCACAGAGAGGAAAAGATCTAACTGTGGAGAACAGTGGTGCCTCTCCCTCTGTCCCATCCTGGATTGTTATTCACACAGATAAGAACATGTAGCCACCTGCCATTCCTTTCATGCTTACACTGTCAACTTCCTGGCTCTGCATTTGTAAGGCACAATAAAGCAGCAAACAACAGGGTACCTGACCAGCACGATCAAAATCCACAAATGTCTTGAATTTTCATTTTGCTAAATTGACTCTGCTCTGAGCGTTACATAATCCTAGGCTGTAAAAGGTAGCTGTTCTTAGAAGGATCAACCTTCTTGAGCTATTTTCCCCTCTTGTTAACAATTTCCATCTCATTTCCTATTTCCGGCTCTAACTCCTGCCGATAATGCTCCTCAGCTAATATTGAAACCAAGAGGGAAAAATATATGAATAGTAGACATCCGATCCAAGCTTTGTGTGTGGAATTCAGGGATGGAATGTTCTTGAGAACAAGATGGGTTTTTTAAATAGAAAAAGACTGCTTGTTTAGGAAGAAAATTTGTACTGACACCTATATGTGGTACTGCTGATATTTGTTCCCACAGTGCCATTAGGTCAAATATAACCATGCTCTTGAGAATGTTTGTTTTCTTTTATTTGTTGTTGGTTTTTTTTGTTTTCATCAAGAGGTTCTCCATGCAGAGTATGTCTGCACAGCACTTTGCTGCACGACTGCAACTTGTACAGACATTTTCATGCCAGCTTAAGAGAGTGAACTTGCAAATGCCATAGCAGTCACGAACTGGGTTTGTGATTGCATGCAGTGCTGTCTTTCAGCCAGCAATATTGGCTTGCTGTGCCCTTGCCTCCTACTCTGGCTTCTCCATCTCCTGCTGTTCATCACTTGGGTCAGCAGTATTTCGTGCAGTTGTTCCAAGCCACACCCAGCCCCTTCACTTCCAGAAAAGGCATTTTTTCTGCACATTTGACACAGTTCTTGGTGCACAGATGGTTGTGCAGATGTCCAGCTGCAGGTGGAAATGAGCAGCCAGGGCTATAAGTGCATGGGTAAGGCTCATCCTCTACTATGTAATTGCAGCTAGAAGTTATTTAAAACGAATCTGGCCATTTCTGGGTGAGTTGCCTTGTGCTCTTTTTGCAGAAGAGATATAAGCAAATATATTATTTATGTAATGATGAGTACCCATGCAAGAGGTGGGTATGGGAAGTCCTCCCTGAGCTGGGATCATGTAAGGGTCTCTCTGTGCAGCAGTTTTATAACCTAACCTACACTGGAAATACATCAAAGAGGCCTTGGCTATGAAAGGCAGGAAGGGAGTGGTCTGAGGAACTGCAGCTACACCAGCGAGTTGAGCAGAGCCAAGGAATGTCCTCAGGCATCGCAACTCAATTGTGCTGTTAAATTGTCAGTCCCTGGCCAGCGAATGCAGATGGCCTGGGAGTTGGCTGGGGCTCAGGGCTGAGCCCATGGCAGCCTGGACATGCCCCTCCCTCCCAAAGGACAGTGGTATGAACATGGGCAGTCGAGTGCCAGTGGGCTTCCGTGCCAGGGAGCCACTCTGGGCATGAGCATTGGCATAGACAGCTGCTGGTGGGAAGGGAAAACTGGATTATGTGGATTCATTTTTTGGTATGAATACTCTGAGATTTCTCTGTAAGAAGGGAGATGGCATATACGGCTCAGAGTCTCGTATGAAGCTCTGGAAGGGGAATTTGGACTTTACAGAGCCATCCAATCTTATGCTGTTTGAAGATCTGTCTCTCCTTTGTGTCTAAGTCAGTGCTTGCTTGGGGCTCAGTGTTTTCCACTGGATATTCCGCTATTCCAGGACTGTGCTGCACAAGGGGAAGTTCTACTTGTGTGTAACATTCTGTCCAGGTCTGCCTCTCCTCCTGCTGGTGGCCCTGGCTGGCAAAGACAGGTCCTCAAGACATGCTGTGGCTCAAACTCAGGTGTGTGTCTTCCTCCTTCTGGGTCCTGGCCACCAACTCTCTGTGACTGGTTTCATGGAGGACACTGAGGGGAAGTGGATAACATTTGCTGGGACCATGATTTCTAGAAGCAAGCCTTCATTTGGGTGTTACTGCTGGATGTCCTCACAGACTGATACAACCCTGTGGGAAGGCTCTTACATCTCAGCTTCACCTGAGCCAGGTGTTTGCCAGCGTGGAGGGAGGTGGGCCCAGGGCATCATGCCCAAACACAGGTTATTTCGAGCCAAGGGAGGTTGAGTGAGGCCTCTTGGTTTGTAAGTTGAGGGCCTGAGAAGTCTGGTCTATGGGAGTAATGAAGGTGAGCGTGGGGAGAACAAGGCAGATAACGGAAAGCTTTTGAGCTGAGGTAAAGCTTTGCCTCGTGGTGAGCCAGGGAAGATGTTTTAGGGTTGTCTGCAGCATGTGTGACTGAGAGAAGATCCTGCTTAGCTGCCTGGAGTGAAAATGGTGCCAGTTGCTGGATACTAGTAAGTCCTTTCAATTTTTGTAAATTCAAACCCTGATGAGTCCCATTCTGAAACTCAGCAGTGTGGGTCAAAATCCTTCTTGCGTGAAACGACTTGTCTCCTGTTTTTCCCTGGCAAAGCACACAGGTACTCCTTAGGGCTCCAGGAAACCTCCAAATCACTTCCTTTTACCAGGCTTTGGTTGCTTTGACCTGAATACTGCAACATGCCCCGAGCCCAGCAGATCTGCTAGGAATGGACAGGGCTGAGTCTTCAGCAGAGCTCATTACTGAGTATTCATTAGCCTGTGGTTGTGTTCTGGTAGCTGGAAAAGGCTCTTCTTCCAGGGTAACGAGTGACAGGAGATGAGGAAGTGGCCTCAAGTTGCCTCACGGAAGGTTTAGATTGGATATTAGGAAACATTTCTTCACTGAAAGGGTGGTCAAGCATTGGAACTGGCTGCCCAGGGAAGTGTCTCTGGAATTGTTCAGAAAATAGGTAGATGTGGCACTTTAGGGACATAGCTTAGTACTTGGCAGTGCGAGGTTAACAGATGGACTCAATGATCTTAAAGGTCTTTTCCAAGCTAAATGATTCGGTGAAAGTCTTCCCTGGAGCCCATGGCAGGGGGGAAAATCTGGCTGGAGAGTGAGGGATGGGGCTTGGGAGGCAGTGGAAGAAGAAGTTGCAGAGATGCCTGTGGAAAAAGAGAAAAGAGCTGGGGCTCCCCTGCTGGTCCCAGAAGGGCACAGGATGCCACATCTAGAGAGTGATTGTTTTCTTGACAGTATTCCCCAGAAGACAGGCATTTGGGGTGAACTTTAGCCTGAGCTGTGGGACAGGAGCTGTGGGGCTCTCTGCGGAGGAAGCTCAAAGGGGCTTGTGGACAGGCCTGAACTTTCTCAATGTCTTTTGGAGATGTGTGGAGCTGGGTGGGAGAAGCACAAGGAGAGATTTGCCAGCTGGACCAGCTCCTCTGCTCACTGCACAGCTTGCTGCTCATGCTGGACCCTCAGCCCTGCAAGTTTCCACCCCTCTGTGTAGGAGGTCCTCTAGGAGAAGGCATCACCAGGATGCACCCCTGAAAGTCCAGAAGCAACACTGCTGGCAGGGCCAAACACAAAATTTTTCCAGTATTCCTTGCATGGGCAAGAGTAGGCAGCGTCTGTCTTCCCAACATCTTTTCAGTTGCCTCAGGCTGTTAATGTCCCCATGAAGCATGAGAGGGGTTGGGAAACAACAATACTTACTTTCCTGGAGCCTCAACAACAACAGAAAGGACATGGAAGAAAAACAAACCCTCCTGAGACAGGATCTGCAAACCTTATATCTGCCCAAACCCAGGAAAGAAGCAAGTGTGGATACCTCATGTGGAGCGACCCCAGCACAAAGAATAGTGGCCATAAGATTTGCTGCTCACCCATCTTATGGAAAGCTGAAGAGCAGCCAAGATGGGGGAACCCAAGAGTGGGCTCTGAAATTTCATTTTGGATACCTGAGAAAGCAAGAGGCTCCTCAAACACCCTGACTCCAGTGGGTGCTGGCAGCGCTCACTACAAACTGCTTCCAGGCTGAGCACTTTTTTTTTCCCATCAGAAAATGCCAATTCCTTACAATGGAAACACTCTGCAGGGTTGTATCGCCTCCGTGACTCTGTGAGAGAAGCCAGGCTGTTTTCTTACCCAATTCCTTGGCTCCTCACAGCCCACCCTGGCAGGATCTGCAGAGCCAGAGCCTCCATCCTCCACATTAACCCTTCAGCCCATCCCTACACCTTGAGTCCCTCCTTGCTCAATGGCCAAGCTCCTGCTGGCCTGCAAAGGTGAAGCAGTGGTGTAGTTTTCTGCTCCCCAGTTTGATAGTTTTCTGGCTCAGGAGTTGGTGTGATTTTCTATCTAATTGTGCAACTTTTGGAAAGTCAACCAGGGATTAATTTCATTCCTGTCTTCACAGGATGGTTGGGAGATGCTGGGTCAGGACTGACTGCTTTCCTACTGGAAGCTGGTCTGTTTCCAGGCAAATGGTATGTAAATGGTGTCTAGAGGGATGCTATTAAAATCACTTAATCTAAGGAAATATTTTGATGAAACTGTCTTTTGAGGGGGAGCACTAAGATTTTGACTTGAAGTTTTAACAAAATAAATGTCTCTGTGCAAAAGTTGCTTCTCTTGGGCCAGCAGTGGTGGGAAGCCAGAGCATTTTGATTTCAGCAGGATGTCACAGCAACAGCTTGAGGATCTGCTTGGGTTGCTTCATACCTTTTTTCCCCTGTCAGTGACAAGATACCCGAGGCCAAAGACTCACAGGTAAAATCTGATTTGCCCTTTGTTGAGGTAGAGAGCAGGTGATTCATGCCCCAAACTTGCCTCCCACCAGCATTTCCAAATGGAAGCAGTTTTCTGTTTCAAACATCCAAACTTTGGTTTTCCTGCAGAGCTGAATGGCCTGAGCAATAGAAAGCCTATTTTGGCTGAAATTCAGAGCAATTCTGTTCACAATCACTTCTCCCAATAAACAGCATTAACATCTGGTGAGAAATCCCTGGGCTAAGCACAACGTAGCTGCAGCACCATGCTTGAGCTGAGCTCAGCTTGATCCAGAGACAGAGCAGTGTGAGCTGAGCCAAGAGCAAGGAGGGGAGAAACAGCAAATGGAAAAATTAATTGCATGTTAAAAAACTCCAACACTCCAACTTCCATCATCTCAGGAGTTCACAACTGGCAGGGAGTCTTTAGTAAATTAATTAGTGGCTAAGGCAAATTGTGGAAGAGTCTGTAAGTTGTTGTAGTTGAATAGAAGTCAACGGTGTCTGATTTGCAGTAGCCAAAACTCTTGCTCATGATTTTGCACGGCACAACTTTATAAAAAGTGGAAGTTATTTACCTTTTCTCTGTTAAGATATTGCTGGTTTTGAATGAGTCTTTCCCTTAGAGCTCTAATTTAGCTAGAATTTTGTTTCAGATATATAAAATTAAAAATATTTATTTGAGTTATCTGTATAATATATAAAAAACCCAAGGTTACTCAGAGCCCTAAATTAGGTATGAGAGTGCAAACACCTCCCATGATTTAAGGATTTAATTTGCTGCTGCTTGGAGGGGTGCAGCAGTAGGTCAGGCTTGCCAGGTTGCGTGGCACAGCACAGGGACAGTCGCCAGTGTAAACAAACTTCGCCTGGGTCTCCTTAAGCAACATTTCACTCTGAATAATCCTGGTGATTTAGCTCCCACTAGAACATTAGTTTTAGTTCCACTTTGCTTTATTGCTGCCACGCTTAATTGATTCAACACCAGGATGGAACTGCATAATGAGGCTACTTAAGTGTAATGAAACCCTTGCATTGTCAAAAGTGAACGTTTTGTCTGCAGATTCTGGAAAGGTCTTTAATTAAACACGTCAAAATTTAGATATATGCAGACTTAGGAATTTATTTAGTCCCGTAGTTCTGTAGCTTTTTGTATTTTCTTTTTCATCCAGGCCTTCTCCAAATAATTCCTTTGTTAATACAAATTTCAGAGGCCTTTATTATTTTTTTTTTAATAAATCAGCTGTGAAATTTCTCTACTTGAAGATGACTAACACTGAGACACACTTATTTGTACTGTGTAGGTTGATGTTAGCTGCCTGGTTACCTCCTGACAAGTCCTTGAAGGCTGCTGCTTATTTTATTTTGCGATAAAATAAAATAAGCTGCTCGAGAGGAGGCTGCTAGATGCCCCACACCATGGGCCTCTTTGCTGGCCACGTGTCTGGGTTTGTAGTGGGACACCTGAACTAAACTGCTTGGTCCCAGTGTGTTTTTCACCCTCACTGAGGAGTGAAAAGGGGTGCAAAATTCAGTTGCTATAGAAAAAAAAGCCAGAATATTTTACCTTCTTTACCTTCTTTCACTGTGTTTCCTCGCATCCCTCTGCAGCCCCACTCCGGAGCGGCAGAGCACATTTGGCTTTCTCCACCAGGTGGTACTATTAAGCTGTGGTAGCGGGAAGATTTGCTCCCTCCATCCCAAACCCACCCGGTTATCCCCGTCTGCTGAGGCTTTCAAAGAATTTCCCTCTTGGTGTACTGAAGCTGAGGAGGAGCCCCGGTTAACTGCAGCTGAATGAGGGCATTCATGCCCTGGTCCCCTTCCCACTGCAGATCAAATAGGATCTTTTTTTACCCCCATCCCTTATGAAAGAATGGTCTGGGATCTTCTGGTGAGCCCGTACTCACGGTGTGCACTTGGGATTGCTGCTTTTATGAAGATATTTTCTGTATGAACAGTGTAACTCCCTGATAGATGCAGAAGATGCATCAGCTTTAATGTGCCTGAGGACAGAGCAAGGTCTTAACACAAGTTTGTGTTCCTAATCTGATGTTCAGCTTTCCCTGGGTGGAGTGGATAACGTGTCTGGGTTCTGCCTGCAGTGATGGGAAGGGATGCTGAGGTCCTGATTGGATTCCTGGGGTTGTCTTGTGCAGGGCTGCTGTCTGTCCATATATTCCCAGACAGCCTTTGCCCCTACCTAGAAATCGTGTCCAGGAAGGCTCTTGAAGGTGTTTTTTATGAATTTAGTCCCTCTGATGCCTGTAATGGCCCAGTGGCTGTGTATGGGCTGCCATATGTCCTCAGTTCCTGGGCACAACCACAGGGCATGTCCTTGTGTGGCTCTGTGCAAAAAGCCAGAGGCACTTGAGAAGCCTCTCCCTTGCACAGTAACTCTGTCAAGTTGCAGAGATGTCAGATTTAGTGTTGGTGTTGTTCACGTGGGAGGGAAGAGAACACGGGTACATGGAGAGGCAGCTCCCTCACTGCTATTGAACCATTAAAATGCTACAGGAGCAGTGCACTTGCTGATGTCCCTGGAGAGCCAGCCCCGTAAAATCCGAGGACATCAGCATTATCTGATAGATACTGCAGCTCTCACTTCCACGGGTAAATTGTCAGCAGTGCGCTCCATCCACTGGGATTACTTATAGACTTGCCCAGGTAAGCATGATCCACATTTTTTTGTGCTCAGTCAACCATGAATTTGTGTATGTCTGAGCAAACACAGTCCTTATCTACTGCTGACTGTCCACATGTGCCCTTTGAGCACTTCTCTGGTCCTCTTCTTAAGAAAAGGTCTTTGCATGTGCTGTGATGGGCTGGGTCACACAGGGTTTCTGCTGTGAGGCCAGTGCTGTTTATAGAGCTGAAGGTCATGGGCCACTGGGATGATGAAAAGACACTTAAGTTGGAAGATCAGGTGCTTCCCAGGGCATAACTAGCTGGTTGGCAGAATTGGGATGGTTGGAATATTGTCAGTGCTGCTTTTGGAGAGGTGCAGCTCTGGGAAGACCTTGGTTTTGTAAGACACCCACTGTCACATGATGTTTATGTCACTGTGACAGTCACAGAAAAACCCTGTGATCACACAGGCAGCATGAGGGGCTTTGAAGAACAAGCCCTGATGTAAAGCAGTTCTGCTGAACATGGAAAAACTCCAGATTTGGCCAAGTGGTGGCATAATGTGCTAGGTTACCCCAAGGATCCAGCTGCCATAACATAAATCTGTATGTTGCAGGACTGAGAAGGTGATGTTTTTTTCTTTCATCTTATTAGCCAGGCAAATTTTAAAAAGCTATCTACAAAGCCCAGTGGACCTTGTCATAAAGCACTGAGGATGGTCTTGCATCCTTAAAATAATAGATAGGGTGAAAAGGGTCTCTTTTGTCCCCCCTCCTTCACCAAAAACACACTGTAAGATTTAGGCTGGTGAATCAACAGAGAGGAGAATGAAATACTTTAATGAGAGTCTCCAAATTGGTCATTTTTTCCTGCTGTCTTGTGAAATTGTGGTAATTTGCAAACGAGCCATCTGTTGCTGCTTGGGTTTGAATTCTCCGTTTTTGCCACTGGCATTGGTGCTGTGTGATTGTATGGCTCTGTGTGATGATGCTGGTCTGTGGAGGGAGGAGAGCAGGATCTGCTGCACAGGGAGATGCAAGGGAAGAGGGGCTGTTGATGAAGGAGCAGTGGCAATTACTGGGAATGTTTTTGCAATGTATAGATGGAGAAGTCTTCTTTTCCTTTGTCCTTAGGGGTTTGTCAGAACTTGGTTCATCTCGAGTTAATTTGGATTACGTTATTTTTTAATGGAACATCCTGCTGGACTCTGAGCCCTTTCTCTGGTTCTGCACAGGGTGTCCAATCTCGAAGCGGAGCAGAGGTACCTGCAGAAAGACAATTGCTGAAGGCTGAGAGCCCTCTTGGGGCAGAGAGTTCACAGCAGGAGCTGCGATGTCATCTATAACTGCCCATTCCTGCTTCCTCTCAATTTAATTTCTTCCTGGCTTAATTTGCTGGTGCCCTGTGCATAACCCCACTTTTCCCTGGTGTCATTTCTCTGTGTTCTGTGCTCTGGCTGCATCTCCTCCGCTGCGTTTGTGGACCCGTGGAACGAGTTTCACAAGTTTCCGGCTGCATAATACTGATGTGCCAAGGGGATTTGGTTCCCACGTATTGATATCGGTGTTGCAAGTGGTGGGGTCATGGCTTGTTTTTGTCTTTGGGACTCTTTTGTACCAGTCCTTTTGCTCTTCTCTTAAATTTCAATTCCTTGTGATCATTGTTTCCATAATATCCACCTGCAGCACTTCTCAACATAATCATATTTGTGTGTCTGGCTATAGTTCTTCTTAGGGCTTAAAAAGCACAAAAAAATTCCTTACAGCTGAAATGTTCCTTTTTGATCAAAGGATTTATCATGCTTCTTTTACTGTGCATACTGTAGATACGGCAGGTGATCTATATCATCCCTTTTAGCCTTTTTATTTTCCCTATTTCTTTTCTTAAAAATTGAAAGGAGACCTGGTATTTCTTCTGTGCAATTGCCTAACGGAGGAGGGCGTTACCAGCAGCACACTTGGCTTGCACTGCTCAGAACATTGTGCAAAGCCCCAGGGGGCTCTGAGCGGTGCACATCTTTAACAGCTGATTACTGGGGCTTGGTAACAAATGCACCCATATATCCCTATTGAACAGCATGTAAATCAGTGCCACTGATAGTCTCTAAATAGATACTTCTGTTTAAAGCCTTTTCCTACCTGTGGATGAAATGGAGTCTGGTGTTTTATGGAACAAATTCTTCCCTGTGAGGGTGTTGAGGCCCTGGCACAGGTTGCCCAGAGAAGTTGTTGATGCTCCATCCCTGACAGTGTCCAAGGCCAGGTAGGACGGGGCTTGGAGCAACCTGGGATAGTGGAAGGTGTCCCTGCCCATGGCTGAGGTTTGGAACCAGGTTGGTCCCTTTCAACCCAAAACATTTGTGATTCCATGATTCCAGGCTGCTGCTCTGAAGAAACTCAATGGGAATCATTTTGACCTGTTTTGACTGGGCAAACGCAATCACAGTTGCATCCCTGCCAGTACTTTAAAACTGAACTCATTTGCAGCCTTGCTGGCCTTCAACTGGTGTTGCACGGAGAGGGTGAAGGGACAAAGGACTTGTGGGCAGGAAAGTTTCATGAACATCTCTAGTGCTTGGCAGACTCACAGGTGTGTCAGCCAGCACAGGGGTGGTAACTGCACAGAAGCACTGAGGTTACTCTGAAATAAATAGCCTATAGCAAATGTAGGCACTAGGAGGAAGATTCTGCAAATGCTCCTAAGCTCTGTAATTCCTTATAACTTTTAGGAACAGGTTATCCTCTGCTTGCAAACAGCCTGCAGGATTGGCCACTACCTTCACTGGAAAACAGCAAGCATTTGGTATAGTAATAACAGATTTTAAATGGAGACAGGAAGCTCACCACGTGTCTTTTGACAGTGTGGCCAGACCCCACTTGCAGAAATTGCTTGTCCAACCCTCAAAAATCATGAGCTTGTTTTTATTTTTTTTTTCCCCCCTAGATCTCATGTTTAAGCCAAATAATTTGAAAATTTGAATTTCACAGATGACGTCCATCAATCTGAATGTGTCTGTCAATATGACAGTTATCAATTAACCAGCTCTATAGTCTGTATGTATAGATTGTAACCATGCATGTATACACAGAATCATGGAATCATTATGGTTGGAAAAGATGTCTAAGATCATTGAGTCCAATTACTCAATTAACCTAACACTGCAAGGTCCACCATGAAACCATGTCCCTAAACAGCACATAGACATGTTTTCTGATCACTTTCAGGGGCTATGATCTCACCACTTCCCTGGGCATACTGTCCATCAAGCTTGGATTGATGCTTGAAAACTTGCTTTATTCCATCAGAAAGTGAGTTTGTAGTGAAAGTATCAGACTGCTGGAATTCTAGGGAGAGCACCAAATTTAATCTTCACATGCAGCCTGTGCCTTCATGGTGCAGGGACCTGTTACTCTTCTGCAATGCTATAGCCTCTCATTCTGTAGCATACATCACCTTCTGTCCCTCAGCCTTTCTGGCAGCTGCCCAATGTAACTGTAATTGTTGCTTTTCCCATATTTTTTTCTTTTTTTGCTGCCCATCTCCCTTGCAGGCTCCTGCCTCCTTTCCTGTGGTGGGGCATTCATGCCCAGCAGTGAGGGTGCTACCAAGGATCATGTGTTGGTGATCTTGTTTTGCTTGGGTACCCTTTGGATGTCTAAGGCCTGTCTCTTGTGCAGTGGGGAATATGACATTTCCCCTGGTGTCAGAAAAACTAGTTCTTGATGGGCTGTGAGCTAACAGACCATGCAGCAAATCTGAGGCAGTAGAAGCTTTTCCTCAGTGTCACAAACCCTCTGCTCAGCTCGTTCCTCTTGAGAAATGCTTCATGGTTCATGGAATGTTTCCTGGAAAGTGGCTTAGAAAATCAGTTGCGCGGTTTTGAAAACTAAATGAGGGCTTTTGTGTGAGGCTTTCCATGCCCCATTTTGGGGTCTTGATATCTTGCTCACATCTAAGGAAAGCTGTACAAAATTACCGCTTCAACACACACAAACAAAATGTTTTTGGCTTGATGGCCAAACTGATGGATTAATGATTCTCAGTCCTACTTGTGCACTGAAAAGAGATTTATTTTCCCCCTGTAGGATAAATTCTGTAACTGAGAGAGGTGTGTGTTTTTCAGTAGTCTAACTGACTGATTGCTCATGTTCTATGTGCAAGCTGTGGTCAGTTGGGTGAGACCCATGGTTTTTCTCACAGTCACAGCTGATCTCTGTTCTTGCATGTAGCAATTCCAAAACTGGGTTCCTACAGAAACTTGTGCAACACACTCTTCTCAGTGCACTACACTGAGCCAGTTTGCAATAATAATAATAATGATTAAAAAAACCAGAGGAGTTAAGTGTCATATGCAGATTGCTCACTGGAAGTGACTAAGTGGCCTGATGATCCCTCTTCTTTTGGTCAGAAACTTGGCTCTCTGGACTGAGTCATTGCAGGAAATGGCAATATCATAAGCAACACCTGGAAGGGAGGAGGGTGCTGGTTGTAGAGTGCAATTCAAATTTAAAAAAGCTTCTTGGTAATGGATACGCTGAACTGTTTGAAGTTCAACAGAGGCAAATGGAGGGTCCCGCACCTGGGGAAGAATAACCCCAGCCCAGTATAGGCTGGGGACTGACCTGCTGGAAATCAGCTCTGCAGAGAAGGACCTGAGTGTCCTGGTGGACAACAAGCTCTCCACGAGCCAGCAGTTCCCTGGGGGGCAAAAAGGCCAGTGGTGCATTAGGGGTGCATTAGGGGTGCATTAGGGAGAGCACTGCCAGCATGTCAAGGGAAGTGCTGCCACAGGCAGTTTTGGGGACAGGATCAGCAGGTCCAAGGAGGAGCTGAACAAACTCATTGACAGTAGAAGGTTTCAGTGCTCACTGATGTAACAAGCACTGGCTGGAAACATGCAATATATTTCCTCTATTTGTACAGCTAAAGCTTGAATGTTAGTGGAGCAGGAATCTGAAATGACAGCAAGATTGCCCAAGCTGAATTAATTCACAGCCTTCAAGGAAAATGTGTATGGAAAACACGTTGGAGCTGACCCACACCCCAGCCTCCACTCCACAAATGGGATCTTCATCCTGCCTGCAGCCTGCTGTGCTGTGGGCACATCTGTTGGGACTTGGCTGCATTGCAGGCAGCCTAGGAGCTTGCTGGGGAATTGTGGGTGCCGGGTTCTTGCCTAGCCTCTCCTGTCCTTGCTTGGTGTGGTGTGGGGAAGAGTTATAAAGTGACTAGTTGCTGCTGGGGGCTTGTTTGTGCTCTTGCTATGCTGTGCTGTGGGGTACACGCTGAGGAAAGACTGTCAAACCCAACACCAACACCAACACCAGGGGAGAAACAACAGAGCCTATTTTTCATCTGACTGGGGTTATTTCAGTGTGTCCAGCCCTCTCCTGTGCTCCTCTGAGTGCTGCCTAGGCATGTGCAAGCTATGGGGTGAAACTGGGGTGAATAGACCTGGGTCTGTTCTTGAATAGCTGCAGAAAATTCCTCTGGAGGTGTTATGTGTACACAGAGGCTATTGCAGGCTTCCTGAAGGCTGTTACACCTTCCCTCCTTGATGAATCCATGGGGTTTCGCGTGCTGGATTATTACAGGGTGCCCTTTTAGCCCCTTCTAACACGACACCATTTGCATTTGTTCTCCCTGTGGAGA
Organism: Callaeas wilsoni; assembly: GCA_013398955.1. NCBI lineage: Eukaryota > Metazoa > Chordata > Aves > Passeriformes > Callaeidae > Callaeas > Callaeas wilsoni. The sequence continues at coordinate 813 of VWPU01007702.1, read as the reverse complement.
ACAGGAGGGAAAGAACAGTGAGATATTCAGGGACTTAAAACCCCTGCACTTAACAAAAATGAAATGGGATCTCATGCCAACTGTGATTCGCACTTTCCTTGCTTTGTGTGCAGCGTTGGGGCTCTCCCCCGTTCTCTTTTAGGTGATTAATTCCACCTCCTGCTAAATAAATTTACAATTAAAATGGGCTTATTTGTAACAGCCACTGAATTTCCACTCTCTCTCTCTTTTTTTTTTCAATATATAATTGAAAACACACCCAAACGCTAGTTGCCTGTAAGTATTAATTTTCATTTCCCCAGAATGCTCTGTCTCCGGGGCAAGGAAGGAAATTCCAGATAGTTAGCCAAGACAATCAGGGTTAATGTGCTTTTTGAAAAGTGTGGTGCAAGCAGGACCCTCGCTTTCTCATTCAAAGGTCAGGCCTGCTGCTGGGACAGTGGTCTGGATATAGGATGGAGAGGGCATGGGTCTGGCCAAATGTGTGTTTTGCCTGGGATACAGTTTGGGAGACCATGTGCAGCAAGCATGGGAATGGTGATACGAATTTTCAGCAAGGCTGTGGATTGCTCAGGGGGAGCATGTGCTCCTTCACAGAAGAACAAAGGCTGTTTTCAGTTATGTGAGGGATGCCTGACTTCCTAGCATGAGGGGTGTTGTACATCCACAAGTGTAGGAAGCACTTATGGGGCTGGTGCTTTTTGGTTTTCACAACCAAAGGAATAAGTGTAGGCTGTGGCCTTACCGCCATGCTAGTCTAAGTGGTCTGGATCACTCCATGAACACTCATTTACAGGATCACAGAATATGCTG
>VWPU01007701.1:0-161024 GCA_013398955.1 Callaeas wilsoni | reverse complement strand
GCGGCGGCACCGGCGCGGCCGCCTCTGCCCCCGCTCGCCCCCAGGTGAGCGAGCGGCTGCGGGGCAGGCGGGCGCCTGGGGGGGCTGCGGTGCGCGGGCGAGGCCTGCAGCGCTCGCCGGGCAGCGGAGCGGGGGGGTGAGCAAGGTGCAGCCGCTCTTCCTTCTCCTCGGGCCCCTCGACCTTCACAGCCGGCTGGCTCGGGGGCGGGCGCTGCGCCTGCCTCTGCTGCCTGGGCTCTTTTGTCCCTTCCGCCCCCTTAAAGGAAAGAAGCCTATGAGTGGTATTGCGTACCGAAGGTCAAGGATCGCTCGCAGAATTGTGCCTCTGCATTATTTACAGCTAAACTGCTGCTGTTGTCAGATACAAAGGCCCCTGCATGCAGAAGTAGCTTTCTAGCCATCGCAGAGGGACCTGCAAATACGGACTCGGTTTCTTCAGCGTCGAGGATTATGGATAGCTTTTGGCAGTATATAGCTGTTTAAAATGACTGAAATATTCCATTATGATTTTTAGCAAGTTTGAGGTCTTGGTGCCTCTTTTAGTTTGCAGCTGACGATTTTGAACCTTCATCTATAGATGACGTTTTTTTCAGGTAAAATTAGGGAAGAGTAGGAAATAGCCAAAAAAATGGAACGTCTGTTAAAGAGTGGGAGCCAGGGTTCATGTTCTCCCTCTCACTGACTTCAGGAGAAGTCTCCGTGTGGACACTTTTTTCTGCCTTGTAATCTGTAACCTTATTTGAACCTTTCGGTCCGCTGAGATTAAATCGTGGGTGTAATGGTTTTTGCAATCAGGAAAGCAACAGCAAAAAAAAAAGCAAGCAACAACAAAAAGTTGAAACCAAACCAAACAACAGTTATGATGACCAGCTTGCCATATGTGCTTGTTTTACAGCTGTGTGTACGCAGTTGCATGTACTGTTTGTAATGCCCTGGGTTCCGACTGTGCTGGAATTGCTCCTGGTTTAAACATGTTTGTCCTAGTAGGGCTCTTTTGGAGTTACCAGAAGAAGCCTGGAGGAGGGAGTGTTGTCTCCAAGCCCAGGGAGTATATTCACAGAACTGTGCCTTCTCTGAGGCACTGTAACCTGTTTTAACTGTCAGAGCAACCTGTGATGATAATGAGAAAATTATGTTAAGCCATTAAGCTTGCTTCTCTGTTTTTCAATGTGCATCATTGCAAGGGAGGAAAACCAGGATGGTAAAAATGCTAATGGAAGGCAAGAGTTTTTAGCCTTTAATGTGAACTACTGACTGAAGACCAGATAGCTGTATGAACAGATAGAATGGATAGAATTTAAATTTCTGTTGAAGTAAAACAAAAGTTTCTGTCAGTTGCATGAATGAACTCCCACTTGCCAGCAGATTGAACTGCATGATGGATGACAGTAGTGGAAAGAAGTAGGATCGCTGGATGTAGTGAAAAAAAATCCCATATTAGACAAAAATCTTCTGTTCATCTTTTTTTCAGTTATGAACAAAAAATTCATACTGGAACTTGGTGCCTGTTCTAGAGCACTGGGTAGCACACCAGTATGCTGAGGAAGCATTAGTGTGATTAGGCACATACATTTAAATATGTGGTGCTCCATGTTTGATATGTGGGTGCTTAAAATCCCAGTGAAATATCAAACTGCTGCAGCAGCCTCTGAGCATCTGACTAGTTTAATCCAGAGACCTGACTAATGAAGCAGGACCAGGATGTGATACAGAAGTTTTGCCATGGATGTTGGCACTCCGACAGTTTGTGGAACACAGGTGAGGGCTGGTGGAAGTAAGCGGACTGGCACGTACCAGAGAGCAAGATCAGACTGGAAGGATTTGCCTGGAACTGGTGGGAACTCCTGTTGTTCCTCTCTGCTGCAGCTCATGCCTGAGCTCCTTGCTGCTTCACACATTCTGTTTCCTGTAACAGATTACCAGCTGCTTTTGTAGAAGTAATTCGATCCTAATCTTTCAGTGTGCTGTGAGGATTTTATTTATACTCTAGCCAATCTACTTTGGGATAGAATAATGAGATTAGTATTGCATAAATTAGTGCAGGTTAAATATTTTTGTTTTAAATGTGTACTTAATCAATATTATTGTTTCTTACTGTTTTTGCTATAGTACTGAAAAAGAAAAATGTTAAAACTTCCCACTCTATCTGCTGTGATAGACTGTAAACTGAATGCAAGGTACTTTCTTTTTTAAATAGCTCTGTAGAAAGGATGCTCAGAATGAGTGCTATTGAGGCAGCATCTACAATACTGAAAGGCAAGGGGTTAAAACCGAACCTTTTACCCTTTCTAAAAGCTGTACACATTTTTCTTCATAACAATTTCTTATGTTATTTAAAATTTTCTTTGGGAGACATAATTAAAGGAGAAGGCAGTGTATGAGTTACATTTGTTTGAAATACATTTCTTTCCTAAGTCTTTAAAATTTTATTGATTTCCAGAGTTGAGGTGGTTTAGTGCTCCTTCTGTCAGGACCAGAAATAGCGTTTGTCGGACATAATTTGGTCTGGGTTGTCTGCATGTTGTATGTTGTGAGTGATACTCAAGTCAAGGTTGGTGGTTTCTTGTTAATTTGCAGAGAATTGTGTATTCTTTGTTTAAAGCTTTGAACCAGCTAGCTTTCCCTCTGCCTCAGTAAACATGAGTGCCTGCTCTAATAAGTCTCCAGTATTAGGCTGGCTGCTTAATTGGTGTATCTTTGAATAACCCTGTTTTAACTCTTACAAAACTGTCATTTGACTTCACACACTACTTATTTCCCAACAGTTCCCTATTAATGCAAGAACAGCCACACCGGTAGAACTGGCCTGTATTATTGGAAGTCATGGTAACCACAGTATGGAAATAGGAGCTATGCTTTTGCCTGTTGGTCAGAAAAATGTTGTTGATAGGTAGGCTTTTATAACTAGTTCTGTTTTCCTTTTTGAACTATTCCTTTTCTCCAGATGTACCTGGCAGTTCTGCCTCTGTAAGAAGCATAGTGTTGCTACCAAGATCAACATTCAAGAATAAATGTGCTTAAATTGCATGTAAAATGACCAAAGGCATACTGGGATCTTCCCCTGTGATGCTCATATTGTTCCTTTATTCTGCTGGGAGTGAGATTGTCACTTGTGTGCTTCAGAAAGGCTATGAAAAGGAACAGATTCCGGTAGCAACTGCACACCAAGTGGCTTTCAGAGTTACCATGAAAACATAGTAAGTAGGAGAACCACTTTCTAATCACTAAATGACAGCCATGCCATGTTAGTTGTATGCAGCTCAGTTACTGTATGAAGCTTTGTAAGGCTGGAACTGTAAAACTGATCTGTGGTGTGTAGTGCCTGTGCTGTGAAGGTATGTTTCCCTGGTCATGCATGTATGATTAAAACTCCATGAGCAATGCCACTGATACCTTGGAATGCTGCACCTGTATGGAGGGCTCAATTTTGTGGATTCAGTTGTGGGATCAGTGCTACTTGGAGAGATAAAAATCTTGAGAATGAACTTCCTGTTAACAGAGGCTTTCCAAGATACCAGTTGGTGTCTGATTCAAAGCCTTCCTGCTTACTCTGTGGTTTGATTGAGATAGCTGTGAGTTTACAAGTGCTTTTATTTCACTTTGTAGTGAATAGCATGATGTTTCCTAAGTAAATTTCAGGAGTTCACTGATACTGTTCTTTGTCTAAAACTGCCCTCTATTTGAACTTTGAATCATCAATACTTCTGTTTTTGTTGGAGCCTATTGATTACGGTGCAAAAAGTCATGCCGTATAGTCATCCTGCTTATGGTTGACCAGCTAAGAGGCTTATTGATAGCACAAACAGATTAGCTCGGAGATAATTCTTAGATTCAATTATGTTGGCAGATTTGCTTTAGTTAAATCAGCGAGTGGCTGTACTGGAGTTGGGTCTTTGCCTCATCTTGCAGCTTCTCTAGACAGGATTGTCTAACCTTGCCATTCATTAGATACTGAAAACCCAAATGAGAGTGCTGCTCTGTAACTGTCATATTTTCTTTTGTGTATGTTTGGGGTTTTTTTGGTAATGGTAGTGATAGATTAATATATTAGGATCATGTTGGTTTTGCTTGTGTTTATAGCAGGAGTTCAGAACACTGTAGCAGAGTACTAGAAAGAAGGAAGGAAATGCGGGAAGAGCTTGGTTTAAAAGCCCTTACAAAGTTTCATTATTGGCTTGTTTTGACATCAGACCATGCTGCTGCACAGCAGAGCATATTTTCCCATGGCTGTGAATTCCCTCTTCTATCTCCTTCTACATTATGGTGCTTGGAATCAAGTCCTTGATACAGGCAAGAGCTATTTTTAAGGTTAATTTTCAGATTGTCCCTCCTGGGCAGCTGAGCAGCTGTTAGCAAGGAGCAAAGGAAGCAATAGTAGTAAAGTGGATGGGAGAAGCAATAGTAGTAAGTGGATGGGACTTCGGTGTCAGGAGAGAATAGTCTAGTGAATATGAGCTGATTTTGAAACTGCTGCACTCCAAGCTCTGATATAACCAATGCTAGTTGTGTGTTGGTAGATGGGATGCTGGGGCTGACAATAACTGGCCGCATATTTTTATGCTTATGGCATGTTCTTGACTCTGAGCACCTGTATGAACAGAAGAGAGAAATACTAAGCTCTGTAGAAAGGTTGCTTCTTTGGTGGATCACAGCGTGGTTAAGATTGGAAGGGATTTCTGGAGGTCATCAGGTCCAGCCTCCCTGCTCAAGCAGGGTCATCCTAGAGCACTTGGCACAGGCCTGTGTCGTGACAGCATCTGAATATCTCCAAGGCTGGAGACTCCATTGCCTCCCTGAGCAACCTCTGTCAGTGCCTGGTCACCTCACAGGGAAAAAATGTTCCTGGATGTTCAGAGGGAGCTGCTTGTGTTTCAGGCTGTGCCCATCGCTCTGGTCCTGTCACTGGGAACCCCTGAAAGAGCTTGGCTCTGTCCTCCATCCCTGTAGGTATTTATACCCATTGATGAGATCTCCCTGAACCTTCTCATCTCTAGCTGATCAGTCCCAGCTCTCTCAGCCTTTCCTCATAGGAGAAATGCCCTGGTCTTCCTTCTTTGTTTTAGTGGCCAGTCACTGTCCTCTCTCCAGTATGTCCATCTTTTTCTTGTATTGGAGAGCCCAGAACTGGACACAGTACCTCAGGTGTGGCCTCACCAGTGCCGACTAGAGGGGAGGGATCCACCTCTCATCTAGTTTCCCAGTTAAAGGAAAAAATAGGTGAACCCCCTGCTCTGCTATGTAATAATTCCATGCTTCAAACAAAACACAGAGAAACTGCTCATCATTAGTTTTCAGTGAAGTTTAAAATAATACTGAGTTGACTTGTTCCATCTTTTAATAGAAACCAAAGGTTAGGAAAATGTTCTTACAGTGGAAACTGTTATAGCCTAGAGGGGAAGAATGAAAACTATGGATACATTGAATTAGTTACATGTACCTCTTTGAAGAGCTTAGTTGACTACTGTAAATTGGAATCAGTCAGTGCATTTTTGTATTGTATGTTCACATAAATTCTAAATTTCATCTTTTTAAAGGCAGCTGCTGCTAATGTAATATTGGAATCTGATTTCAAGCAAGTCAAGACTCTGTATGAGTTATGGTCTGACAGCAACCACAATTTGGTGTCCTAGGGGATACTGAAGTGCAGTTTTGTTTCAAGGGAGGGGTATTTTTTTTTTTAAATCTCAATGTCTGCTGTGGGAAATGAAAACTTTTAGTGTCCTCTTTAATGTTTATGTAAGTGGAGTTTGTGTTACTAACAACATTGCTTGTCTCAGAAAGCCTAGTTTCACTATCAGATACTGCTCAGTTGCGTGCTTCGTGGGGAGCAGCAAGCCCTCCTGTGCAGGAAGCAGAAACCTTGCAGTTCAAATCCGTGCAAACCTATTGCCACAGTGAAACATGTAAAATTAGCAGAATTGGAAGGCATAGGAACAACGTCAAAGTCCTTAGACTGTCCTTTAAACCTATTTTAAATGGAATTTCTTTCTCTGCAGCCGTGTCTGATCATAACGGCTATTTCTGAGGAGGTATTAATCACTGCTGATGTAAAGTGATGAGGTGGAAATCAATCTTTCTTTTAACATGTTTTTTTGCAATAGATCTTCTGCTGTAGTCACAAATGGCAGTGCTGTCAGGAAGGAATCATGGGCTTCTGTTGTGTTTGGGTAATACTGCAGTAATGATCACCTCCAGGTATTTATGGAGGGGGTGGAGACCAGGTTCAACCAAAAACATTACCTTCTTGGAGCCTTTGGTCTTGTAATGAATTCTGCAAACCTGCATGTATAAAGGCCGTATCAAGATCAGTCCTTTATGCCTGTGTTTCCTGAGGGTCATGTAATGTTGTCAGGTGGTAGATCAGCATGTTATGGCTTGACCCAGTGAGTTGTGACTGACCTGAGAGCCACACGTGTCCAATATAAGGCAATCTCAACTGAAAATACTTTTTCTAATTGTCTGAAATGTTTCTAACATTTGATTACTCTTGTATTTGCTCACTGCAATTTTACTCTGCAGTGGCTTTCTCAAAAACTCTGGTTTTGCAAGACATCAAAAGCCATTAGAATGAAAAGGCTGAGAAAAGTTAAATATTGCATTTATCTGGCAGAGTACTTTGTCCTGAAGTCCAGAGAGGTGTGTACTGTCACAGTATTGGATATATGTTATGCTATCATTTTTTTTTTCTGCAGAGAACATTGATTTCTCCATGACATTCATTTGTACTGCTTTTGTCTACTGAATGAGGTTTCATTTAGCAGCTGTTGTACCTCAGGCAAATGCAACTTTCCTAAATACTTTGCCCTTTTACATTGCAAAAGCTGCAGAATATTCAATGTGAACTTCTAATGAGCTGAGTTTGTTTCAGCATTCATGAATCACAAAAATCAGTCTTCTCTTACTTTGCAATATTTGAAGGGGGGCAGCAAGATCAAAACATTTGAGGAGTTCAGGAGTTCATGCCAGTACTAGAATTAAATCCAGTTCTTGTGAATCTCTGTTGAAAGGCTGTCCGTCTCTTGGGGTCAGTGGATTGTCACATTCTCTAGCTATTTAGGGCCTGACAGGGTATGTGAAACAGGCAGCAACCTCAGTAGACATGTGTGCTACACCTGCACTTGTTTTCCTACATTACTAATGTTGATAGTGTACATTACTAATTCTCTTAAAAAGAAAAATTCCAGGTGGCCCAAAAGATTTTCCTTTCCCTGAGGAGTGTATGACTTGCTCATGTAATTTGAGTGCATTTTACAGAAGTTTTAAACATATGTCTGGCAGATGGGTTGTGCAGGATAAGATGCTGCTACTTTTGCAGTGGTTATTTTAGTAAAATAGGTGGACTCTTGGGCTGACAATGGGATATCACTATGAAAAAGATCAGTGTTCAAAACAGGGCCCTGGGGTTTCACAGGCTGGGAACAGAGCACTTTTAAGACATGAGGTTCTCACTTTGCTCTCTGAGGAATGTTCAAGGTAAGTCAGTCTCAGTTTCTTGAGCCTGACTTACTAACATTCGCCCTCCAAGAGTAAACACTGCACCCATTTTGTACTATTTGTCAACTTTCAGAGGACACCTGCTGTATGTTGACATAAAGGAAGAAAATTGGAAGGTTTTCTCATTGATGTTTGTCTGTACTATTATATTGAATAGCAGGAAACAGAGGAGGGAAATAGGATTTTTGACTTGGATAAAAGGACAAGAATCTGTTTTGTTTTGTTCATTGGGGTATTACTGTCTTTAAAAAATAAATATAGATAAATTTTATGGAATAAGTAATGTATTAAATCTAGAAATGTTTGTATGTAAAGGCAAAGATCATAACAAAGTGTAATTTGAAGACAATAAACATAGAATTAACAGTTCACAGTAGTTACCTGGTGGAAAAGGCATGTCGGGTGTAGATTCTGAATACAAGAATGGATTTCTTAAATGCAGTGTGCATGATTTTATTGCAATCTTATTTAATTCTTTGAGGAATATTTTGTGTCTTATTCTTGTTCCCAAATGGTTGTTGAATAGACCTGAGAACAGGAAATTTATCATAATGATGGGACCCTAAATGATACACACAGAGAAGTTCTGCATGCTGGAAATGATCAAGGTCCACTTGGGCCAGGCTTTGAGCAACCTGGTCTAGTGAAAGACATCCCCACCCATTGCAAGGGGCTGAACTAGTTGACCTTTACGATCCCTTCCAACCAAAATACAGCTATGACTCTATGAAATGTCACTGTGAATGTTTTGGGGTTTTTATCAAAAAGTAGAATGGAATGCATTATGTTGATCTATATGAATATTTACAGTAAGAATTAAGAACTGAAATAAATTTATTCGTTAAAGTAAAGCTGATGCTTCCTTAAAAAATATTTCACATGACTTGTGAACTGGTCTTCAGACAGAGGTTTCAATTTGAGTGGACAAAACTGTACTTTTAAATAGTCCTTATTGTTCATCATAGTTAATTTTTTCCTTTTAAAAAATCTTGGGATTGAAGCTGACCTTTCTTCCTTTATACCAGCTGATAACGGATTATTTTTTGGATTTCTAAATCTAGCAGAGCTGCTCTTCCAGTAGGTATGAATTGACCAAGAACAAAGATGTTTCTTGGCTTTTCTGTTGCCAGTCAGCTTGTCAGCATCAGTTTCATCAGTGGCTATGGGATTGGCCTGGACAACCAAACCTCGTCTCTCTGTAACTGTAGAGGAGGCCTTTGCTGTTGAGTCTTGGGTTAATTGGTGCCTGTGTAGCATCTGTAAATTCTGGCTCTGGGCGTTCACCTGGTGGTGTCCCTCGGCCCTGTAGTGTCACGATTAAGCGCACACACACCAGTCAGTGGACTGATGATTTGAGTCCCACCAGGGATTACTATTTTCATGGCAGTGAAGCTTGGAAGAATGCATTGCAACACCTATATTTGAAAACCCACGCAGCTGAAGCCAGCACAGTGCCTGTGAGTGGTTTGACTTCCCCATCCCCTTGGCTTAGCCTTTCCAACCAGGTTGCATTCCTGATCGCATTGATGCGGAGTGGTAGAAGCACTGATGTCTCTGTGAGGAAAAAGGAGCAACAGGGATATATGGCTCCAGGGTGCATGTGCAGTAGGGTGACAGTGTACTTTCAGGGCAGCCTATGCTAATATTAGCTAGAGGTGCCTGGGAAGGCATGTGCTGGAAGGCTGTGCTTCTGTAACCAGATTAGCCTGGGCTCACAGTTATCCCCAGCAGAGATGGCAAGTCCTGCCTTGTCCTACCAGCTGTGTGTTGTACCCTTTTGTCCACAGATCTTTCATACGGACTGCTACCCACTGGGAAATAAGCCAGGGAGGCAAGTTGAAAAACATGGCTTGAAAAGTTGGTTAGGTTTCCTTAGTCTTAGTTTTATTGCTAGTTTGTCTTTCTTAGGGAGTTAGATGAATGGTGGAGATGGCACAAAGGCGACCCAGGAAGGTGCAGGCAAGGCCAATTAGTGTTCAGTTTGCTTTAGGTGTATAATACCACACCTTGTATTCAACCTGTGGGCATTAAGTTATATAGGTCTCTCTAAAAATGAGAGCTAACACCATCAACATTGAATGATTTGTTAGTTGCGTGGGAGTTTTGGTTTTGTAGTTTGTTGGGGTATTTTTGTTTTGGATTTGTTTGTTTTCTTTTTTTAATAAAAGAAAGCCAGCAACCTCATTTTAGTAATCTTGGTTAGCAGATTTGCACGGGGAGGATTGAATACCCAGTCCTGTCTCTCTTACCTGTTAAATTAGCACTAATTAGTTTGTCAAGAAGGCTGAGAGGAAATTCCTAAATGCGCCTAGGAGCAAGCCTATTGTTTTGATCCTATGACCAGCAGGAATAACTTGAAGATAAAACATGATATAATACTGCAGCAGGAGAAATGAGTAAGAGGAAATAGGAGGGGCTGCATAGTCAGTAAAATGATCAGTTTATAACATGACTTGTTATAGCAGATGTAATACTGTGTTCTCTTCTTTGTTCCTCAGACCTTTCCCTGGAAAAGGTAAGAAAGCAGTTGTTATAATGTGGGCAATAAAAGTTTTTTGGGTGGGTTTTTTATTTTTTTTTGATTTAGTGAACACTTAGACTGACCAACTCCAAAATACTTAGTTTGAACTTCAGGTATTGGGAAACTATGAACAGGACTTCAGCCTGTTATGGCTCTGATGTAACTCCTACAACAGATAATTAACTTCTCTTCTGAGTAGGAACTAGTGGTCCCTGATTGCCCTGATTTCTAACTGGAAACTGTTGTTTGTTTTGTGATAAAAGACCTATAATCCAGCAGTGTGCCAACTTGGAACAGAGTATATGTGAAGCTAAAGAATAGATTTTGGGAGGGACTGCTTTGGACACTTCATTGTTCAGCACTGTAGTCCATTACCACCAGAAAAGTGAAAGGAGTTTGAGATCTCAGAATATTAAGGCATTGGTTTTTCTTTAAGGGCACTGAAGACATCTGCAAGCATCTTTTATGAATTCTTGCATTTTGGCTGATCTACTTTTTGTCCCCATTTTTATTTATTTCTTTTTATTTTTAACCATACTTTTCCTCTGGCTTTGTTTTGTATGTCAAGTGTTACAGAGTTTCCTTTACCTCCTCATTTAAGAGAGCTCCAACAGAGAAATTGGCAATCCTTTTTTTTTTCTTTCCTCTTCTTTTGCTTCAAGATACCTGTTAATGGTTTGAAAAGTTCTTGGAAGCAGCAGACTTTGAGCGTGAGCAAACAAGGTTAAGTGGAACTCATAATATGCATGTAAATTCTTATTTAAGATTTAGCTCTTGAAAGAAAACTCAAACCCAAATAACTATTTTATAAATTTCTTTTCTAAATACCTTTTCAAAAAAGATACCAAGAAGTTGTTGTGGTGACCAAAAGAATTTGTGCTGCCTAACTGCATTGCCAGTCTAGCAAAAACTTCATGAAGTGCCTGCTAAAACTGACGTAAAAAAAAGCATTTCTGAATAAGTGGATTAAGTAACATTTTGGAGAATAGATTTTAATAGAAGTTGGAAACTGGGATATTTACAGATGTAAATGCCTATCAATTATGAGAAACAGAATATGGCCTTGTAACTCAGGAATGATTCCTTGAGTTAAGTTCAAGTCATGAAGATGTGAATTATTGGTTTTAAAGGGTTTGGTTGCTTGCTTGCTTTTTGTGTCTTGAGGGTTATCTTTGCTCGTTTGGTAAATAATTGCAGAAGATAACAAAGTGAGTGTATATTCAGCATAGTTTGCCACTTACACTCTGTAACAGCAAACCTAGACCTGAGTCACAAGGGTTAAACAGGTTGTTACTTACTTTTGTGTGAAGATCCCTCTTACCCTGCCTGAAGTGGAAAAGGTGGAGAAGGAGAAAGGAATACAGTGATTGGGTGGATGGATGTGTTTTGAGGGAGGTGGAGTAGAATTTGGAATGATCTATTATATTACAAGACATGATGTTTGGTCCCAAATGGCCAGTATTTTGTCTTGGAAGTCTATATTGACCTCTGGGCTTCTTGCTTTTTAATTAAAAACAAAACGAAAAAGCCCACATCACTGTTATTGGATACAGCAGGGTAACCTGGCTGAGTATAGGTAGTACATACAGTATTTCAGCTGTGGAGGTAAAAGAGTCTGGAATCCTTGACAGAGTCTAGAATCTTTGGCACCTCAAATGTGTCTCTGAATTACAGTCTCCTGGATCTTGCACGCTGCAGTTTAGGGACCATGTCAAAATGTCAGCAGCTGCTTCCACGTTTGTAGTGTTGACAATATGACCTTCAGGTTAAGAGATCTCCGGTGACGTGAGCTGTGCCCAGTGTATGTTTGTTTTACTCTATTTGGAGCTTTTGTAGTTACATACTTCTAAATGACCACAAAGCAAGTGAGAGAATGAAACAACTGTCTTCTGCATTTGCAAGAGGCTCTTCTAACCCTTAAGCACTGATGCTTCCACTTTTTCATTGTGCCCTGGGGGATAATACTTTGGGGTAAAGCACATGTGCAGCTTAAATGAAAAGAAGGTAGAAAAGGAGCACATGTATTTCTTGGCAACACTGCGCTTGTACAGTTAACTTTTGTACCTGGAAGGGTGGGTTTGCAAATGAGGGAGTTTGCTGGGGAGGTGTCGTAAACAGGAGGGCAGATTTAGTTTCTTAACCTGTCTCAGCTCAGTGCTGGTAAATGCCGCTGAGCGTAGTGATGCTGCCTTGGGTCTTTTGTCCAGGTTTTGCTTCTTGTATGCAGACTGTGTCCAACTCAGTACAAAGTTGCGTTAATGTGAGCGTGCTAATCACTTCTGTTAACTCTTTTTTTTGGATACTTGCTCAAGATGGGGATAGCCACTGGCACAAGATTCAGACATAGTGATATAGATACTTATGCATGGTGTGTGCTTGAAGGGCTTGTTACTCTTTGAGCTAAGTTTAGCCAAGTCACTTTCACTGGAGCTTATCACCTCTTTATATAAAATGATAGCTGGTGTGAATCAAACTGTAATTCAGAATATTAAGGCTGTGTAAAGTAGAGGTCTGTCTTATTAACCAAGTTTAGTTGTGGCTTGGAAGGCCTCTAGTCTACTTCATAACTGCACTGTGATCTGATGTTATTTGTGAGCTTTGTGATCAGTTTATCATGTTAGAACAGCTCCGCCATCCACCCCCGATCTTGCGCAGACTGTGTGCGGCATTACTGTCAGAGACATATTTCCAGAGAGATGGGAATCAAGCCAAGCAGGAATTATTACAGGTCGTGGTAACTGTGTCTATCAATGACTGCACTTTGCAGTTACACAATGTTTGCATTGTGTCTGTCTTTGTCCTGTGACAGACTTATTTGTCTTACACCCCAGCCTGTAGCTTCCTGAATAGAAAAATACAGGTTCTATCAGGACAGCTGCTTAATAAAGGCACATGTTGAAATACTCAGGAAGAGAAAACTATTTTCTGGGAAAATTACAAATTGCTGAGAGGAAGGACGTAGCATGCAGATGGGCTAGAAAGCCTGCATGTTGAGATTGCTGGCCTTTTCCTGATCAGTAGCCTGGTCTTGTGAGTAAAGCAAGGCTGAGCACCTGGAAATTTTATGCAGATAGCTGTGTATTGGCTGAAATAGTGCAGATAGCCAGGGTCAGTGTCTTTGAAGTGTGGAAGTACTAACCCACTTATAAGAACTCCTTGTCTCTCTATCTGCTTTCTGTCACAAGGGACTTGTAGCTACGGCATGTAGCACCAGAAGTAAAGAGGAAAAAAAAATTGGGCCTGTAGCAAGTGAGGAAACAAAATTTGGAGACAGCAGTAGGTATGTGCCTGCTCCAAGCCAGCAGTTATGAGCTGGCTTACACAAGAGAACTTTGTTAGTTCTGCAAATTGTTTGTGCCTCTGAGAGATTATGCTTTTTTTGTGAACAGTGGCCCTTTCTGCCAAGTTGAAGGACATCATGTGTCTTATATGTGGCTACTGTATCTATCTCACAGGGGACAGCACAGCAACAGTAGACTTCTTTAATGCGTCTGATGTCAAACTTATTTTTAAAAAGCGGTGTAATTCATTACTGGTGCCAGCCCAGATATTTGCTATGGCCACAGTCAGCACTTGTGACACAGCTGTTGCTGCCATTGCACAGTGAGCTCCCCAGTTGGAGTATAAGGTAAAACTGAAGCAGGTTTTTCTTATTTGCAGTCAGAAGTCTACAGCATAATCACATAAATACAGCCTTCTGTTGGTACTTGTGTTGTATAGTTGTTGGAATTAAGAATTTATGGTCAAACTGATGTTGTTTGAGGCTGTATCTTTTCTTTTTGTAGAAAACCTCGTCTGCTGCAGGTTTTTGTTTCTCCATTGATGTAGTTTTTCTGACGTTTAGACTTTGAAAAGGTGGGACAATTCGCCTAGTTCCTTAAAATACACTTCTTTCACAGTTAAGTCAGAAATAAGAGCATGTGTATAGTTTAATGGCTCAATTATGGTCTTGATTTAAAAATGCCACGTAAAATGTGTCTGTATGTTATAGCTCTGACAGGAGTTACAGATCAGATAGAGGGTAGTAGGAGGAGTAAGGCATGTAACTGATGCATGGCTGTAAGTGTGTTTGACACAGCCAAACTGATTACTGCGTCTGGGCTGGTCTAGTATTTTTTCCTTTCTCAGACTTCGGTGCTTTTATATAAAGCTAAGAAGTAACTTGCTGTGTATTTTCTCTTTCCCTTTGTTGTTCAGTGATGTGGTACAAATTAAGAACGATTATCTGCTAAATGTCTCTTTTAAGAGGGCCAGTGTTGTTGGACAGTGTGGGAATTTACAAAGTGTTGCCTTTCTCTGCTTTTGGGATTTTTCTCCCCTCTCTCCCTCATGAGAAACAGGAAAGAAGACATTTTCTGATGAGGATATTAGCGTCACATTGGCATTTTAGAGTAGTCGGATTAAATGGGTTGTTCTTGGAATCTGGAGTTCAGTATTCAGTCTGTTGTTACTGTGGATACAGCAATTTGCTAAAGTAGCCCCCTCTTTGTGCTCTGCCAGTGACTAAACGTGCCTTTCATGGGTCCACCTGCACACCTTATGTTAGACTGAACTCATGCCCATTGACTGCTGGAACCTACCTACCTTTTTATTATAGATGAAAGAGTAGAGGGAGCAGAGTGTGAACTGAAGGGAATAAAAGTCTCAGAAACCTCACCCCCACTCAAATACTGCTTTTTTTGTTCTCACCGTCACAGAGTTGCATCCTTTGGGCATGGAAAATCGTAGACATTTTCCTAAAACATCTGAGTGATAAATACCTGTTAGAGCCCAATTCTGACTCTGTGTGAGCTTAAACAGTTTCATGTTCTGAGTTCCATGCTCTTCTGTCTTCTTTTTTTCCTTCTTTGGAATACGGGTTTTCTCATTAATAAACCAGCACTTTTGAACACTTTTTAAAGCAAGCTGGTGGAAACATTCATTTGTAAGTAAACTAAATGGACAGGAATGAAGATAGTCCATGAGTTTAGTGGGAGAAAAAAAGGCAAAAACCACCTCTGTAGTACAGTTAAATGCAGTTAAGCATTTTAGGCTTCTAACCCCGGATCCCTGAGATTTGCAGCTATTTTGTTGAGAAGCTTCGTTTTACGGAATACTGCTAAACTGAAGTTTAATGAAAGGAACGTGGGGAAATCCTGTGGAAACAGTGACTGCTGAACTGCTCGAAATGTAAGGATTTCAACTTGCTTTCTGTGTTGGTTCTTTCGTGAAATGCAAATTGAGTTAAGAATGAATGAACGTGTAGAACCCTTGAGTGTTTCTGTGCTTTGCCTAGATTGGGGGCCAGAGTCAGGAGGGGCCACATGAGTCTCTGCTGAGATCATTAGGCTGAGGACACCAGCTGTGCTATTATTAGGGGTTTTAAAATCTATGGCAGATGTTCTCAGGCTCTCTTCCAGCCCCCACATATGGTGCAGTGGAATACATGGAAAAAGAAATTCTGACAAATTGTTTTCCCATTCAACAAACAGATTTTTAAATTTTTTTTCCCTCTGTGTATCTGGACAAGATGTTTATGTTAACTTGAATGTATTAAAAACCATTTTGAAGTATTTGAAACAAGAACAAAAAATGTGTTCATATGAGAGTAAATACAAGTGCTTTCCTTGAAAAGGAGGACTTGAGGATCTAGCCAGAACTGAAGTTTGGAAGTGCATGTGTTTTGCCATTTAAGTATTGTTTTCTATTTTCCTTACCACTGCTATTTAGACAGGGCCCTTGTTGGATTACTTTTTGTGTATTTGTATAATGCAAAGCTGTACCTGCAAAGATTTTGAGTGCTGGTGATGAGACACAAGAGAAGATGTAATATAAACAGAGCAGAGAGGTATAAATAATGACATTAAAATCTTTGAACAGAAGTACCGCTTATTATGTTATGGTGATACAGCACATAGCATGAAGAAAAGCATGGTTTTTCTTTCTTTTTCTTGTCATAAGCGTATGTGTGTGTCTTGTTTTGAATGTGTAATTTGTTTTCTCTCCAGAAGTCACTTAACCAGTTTGCATACCCTCAAAGTATAAACCGCAAGCTGCTCTGTGGAGTTCTGATGTGCTCTGTGTTGTACAAAATGCAAAAGGGAGGTATCTGCCAGGAGGATGCAAGTCTGACTAAATGGCAGACCTAAAGTACATAAGGAGCTGAAGAATGCAAACTATTTGTAATAGGTAACAAATATCCTCTATATTTCATGTGTTATGGGTTTTTTAGCTATGGAAGTGTGTTGTTGCTAAGCAGAACAACAGATGTTTAAACAATTCCCTGTACATCATCTTTTCCTTTCTGTCATCAAAGTATGTGGTGTTTTTTGAGTTAAACCAGCGGAGATGGTGCATGAGTTGCCCTGTGTTGAGGACAAAGGGAAGAAAATGCAACACTTGGGAAGTTTATTATTTATTAATTTTTATGTGTCCTTCTCTCAGCTTCTGAACTCTACGAGGCAGCTTTCTCATACGGAGCTTTTTTGTATGATTAAAGAGAAAAGGACCCAAATTAAGCAATCTAACACAGTTCTTATTGAGGCTTTCATGTCTTTTGCATGCATTTTCTCAGTGCATGTTTCTTTCTGGATGTTACAAGAACAGACCATACCATTGAAGAGAAAATTTGAGTACTCATTCTCTGCAGTGTTTTATCTGACACCAAGGGAAACAATATTGGTGACCTAAAGGCTTTTGGTTTTTTTGTTCTTCTAAGTCAATGAACTGGGATTTTAATCAAATGCTCTGATGCACTTATGGGTGCATATTGCTGGTAAGGGATACATCTCTAGATCTAGTCTGAAAGTGATATCTCCTTTTGATTTCCGTATCTCCAAACTGTTAATCTTTCTACCTTCTGGTAATGGTATTATTTTAAACCATTGGTGAGCCAGGTAGTTCTTCAAGCTGTTTCCACAATGTGGTCTAAAAGAGCAAAGTGCATCCATGTACTGCACTGTGGGGAGCGATGAGATGTGACCCCACAAGTCTGTGGTGGTTGATGTGAGTGAGTGCTGTTCTACAGCCTATACTTGGTCATTTGGGAGTACTGCTATGTGGTTGCACCCCAAGTAAGCAGGACTTTGTGCTGAGACTTGTGTGTTGATAACTCAAGTTGATAGCAGTGAGTAATCACTCGCTATTTGAGTAAGATTGTGACAGTCCACACAGGCACACAGCTCCTATGAAAAGAACAGTTTCTCCTGTGTTGCTGAGATTACAGTGTGGGATCGAGAGAAAATTTAAGAAGATTAGTCATGGCATGTTGCATTAAGCCTGACTGCTTAATCAGAAGGATTTTTTCCTGAAGATTATTACGTTGGCAAAACTGGGAAAATCAGGATCTTGATGAGCTCCAGAGGCTTGCTTTGAAGCCTGGAGCAAGCAATGTCCTAACATGCTAACATGACTAGTTAGAACATGTTTTTCTGAGGTAAGAGGTGAACTATCACATCTGCATGATGGGAGGAGACTGGGCTAAATGTGCTTGCGGTATTAAGCTTGCCTTCTTAAGTGGAAGTCCTTGTTTGACTAGAATTGAGTATTTATATAGCTTCTTACAGTATCAACTAATTTCTAACTGAAAAATAATTGCTTGGATTAAAGTGGTTGAGTCTTGCACAGCCTTGCACTGGGAATATTAAGCTTCGGTCAGCTCCCGCCTCTTCCCCCAGTTCTGAACTTTAGCAACCTGTTCAGTTCTCTGTGCATGAGGTGGGAGGAGAGGAGAAGGAAGGTTTGTTATAAACATATTTCAGAAACGCATTTTCCCCTTCCAAGAATGTGCTTAGAGCAAGCAGTTTTGCTTGTTAAATCTTAACTTCTGGGATGCCCTGCAGGTCCAGTGATGTCATCACTGATGATGGTTCACAAAACTCCTTTGGTAGAAAATGCTTCCATGCAATGGGTTTGACCTGAACAGTTGACAGTTACATTTTAATTATTCTGTAACTCTAGAATGCTTTAGACATACAGGTTCTCATGTGGGTGTATCTTTGCGGGTAGATGGAGCAAAACTCATCCTCTCACTGAACATATGTTCTAAGTCTCCTCTGTGATGATGTACCGGAGCCTACTAGTCAGTTCCACTCCTTCACCCTAAATCAGTGTATTGTAAATAGTGTGGGAACTACTGTGTTAGGGATAAGTGTGTATTTGTTTTATGAAGGTTCATTTTGCTAATTGACAGGTTGATAGATTAATGCACACTCCTTGGGTGTATTTAAAATGGGCTGTGGATTTGTTTATTTGTTTGTTAGTAATTTATTTTTGAAATAGTCCTCTTTTCTCCAAGCCTGACATTTCTTTTTATTGCTGTCTTACAGTACTGACCATGTTTCTGCTTCAAGTCAGCAGTAGGAAGAGAAATTTGTGTTCTAAAATGAGTGAAGCTCTGAAGAAGCAGATCTCCCACTCTCTCTCCCTCATCCTAGTTTAAAATTAGATCTGCTGGCCCAACAGGAAGGGGCTTATATTTCTTGCTCATTTTCCAACTGTCAAGCAGAGCATGTAGTCATGCTGAACAAAGCAGCAGCATTCCTGGATCCTTTTAATGATGTATTCAGAACTCCAGTGCCTCCTGATTTAATGAGTACAGTGAATGTATTCACAACTAACAAGAGCATGCTCATTAAACAGCAGTAAGTTAACTGTCCTATTCTCTTGTAGCCATCCAGTTCATAATTAAATGGTGCCATATCTGAATACAACACTGGGCTGTCAAAAGGAGAAGTTAGATGTTCTGTGGGTATGTGTGGTTAGATGGGGTTGCTGGAGTATAAGTAATTTAGCTTAGCTTGTCTCTCTGATAGGGATACTTTTCTTGGTGGAGACTTTGTGTTTACATCTCCCAACCAACGAAAAAGTTTAAACGTAAGCAGTCAAAATGTTAATTCAAATTGTCTTTTAGCTGGTAACTTTCAGTTTTATATTCTACTCCACTGTACTACCACTGCTTTGTAAAGCCAAAGCAACACAGCTATACTAACTGGATTTACTAGACTGTAACTGAGGGTGGAATTGGACCTTTGGTTGACTTTACTGCTACATAAACTCAGTCTTAAAAATCCTGATGGTTAAGTGGTGACATTTGAAAAATGGAGAGATCAGTTTAGTGTTTTGGATTGGCGGATGCAAGCTGAACAAAGATTAGGCTTCTTAGAGGCACACAGGAATTTGTTGGAATTGTCTTTACTAATGTTAAGATAAAAGTAGCAGCTGACTTCTCATCTAAGTTATCTATCCCCTAAAGCAGACTTATCTTAAGTTTTTGTAGAATTGTGGGTGAAAATGTAAATATTGAATTCTTATCTTTGCTTTCAATTTAATGTCTATTCTGAAATATTTTGGTTTTAATAGTTATAGCCAGTATTTAATAATAGATTTGGAGGCAAAAGGAATTTGGGCCTGAGGGAGGGACAGCATATGCATGCTGTCTGCTTTTCTGCTGGGAACCTCCTAACACTGTCGGGCCTTTTAGCATAATTGGGATGACACCAAGCCATTTCTTGTTTCAAACCAGCTGACAATCTATTCAGTTTGTGCTGTCTGCCTTTCTTTAAACTGATTTCAGAAAAAAGCCACACAGTCTCTCGTACCTGTTTGCCATCTGGAAAACGAGGCTCCCGCATGGATAGCGGCAGATGTACTGAATGTTTGATGCAGCCTTCTGCAGCTGCTGCCTCTTACCGCAGGCTGGCTGTACCTGGCTCTGCTCTCTGCTCCTCAGCCAGTCCCTGCAGGTTCCTGGCATGGGCTCCTGTGTAAGTCTTATCAAATGTATGCTGAACTCTCTAATAATGCCTCTTTTCCCCAAGAGCCATTTTCATTCAGATACCCTGTTTAAGCATCATTGCTTGTCTTCTACTCGGCCCTTTCATGCTAACACTGAATGATGGGGTTGCTTTTAAGTGTGAGCTTCCTGCTTCGTTCATGCTAGTATATGTTGTAAAACCTTAGGCATGAATTGTTTGATGTAATTCAAAGGAAGAAAATTTTCACACTCCAGAGTAAGGAAGAACCTGTTCTTTCCATCTTTAAGTAAGAAGAATGAGCCACAGTGGTTGTTTCAAACTGGAAACCACTTGTTTACTTGACACATCACATGGAGACACACTTGTGTCTTGTGTAGTGTGGGTGTGTGGAGTGAGCACACTGTGTAGCGAAAGAGGGCAGAGGCGGGGAGGAGACCTCAGGGTGGCTTTGGTTTGTTTGAATCCTCAGTAAAACTTTCCCTGCTGGTTATCCAGAACAGGTAAATTCAGCTGGTTGACCTTTTTGTGTAACTCGTCAACGAGGTGAGTTGTGTACTGCTGTAGGCTTACTATACAATACTGAGGCAGGGAAGGATCTGTTGCTTTCTATTTCTGCCCCTAGGGTTTTTTTCTGTCTCTATTGTGCAGATTGGTAAAAGACCTGTATGTTTTTCTTCAGTTGTGTGTTTGGTGGGTAGAGTGGTTGCTTTGGTTTTTGTTTTTCGGGGTGTAGGATTGCCAGGACGGAAAAGGAGTATTTGGGGGAAATGCTGCTTTTGTTTTAGACTTATTTCTGACGTTGAGTTGCTTTTAACTTACTTTGATACTAGACCACAAATGTGCATTAGATGAAGAAGGAAGTGGAAACAGTTCCTGTGTGTCTCAAGCCTATTTCTGCAAGACCTTAATGCTGCCTGAATTAATTTTGAACTGTCTGTATTTGGCTTAAATGTTTTTATATAAATTCTGAGCTTTGTATTTGACTTACAGCTTTCTTACAGTAGCCATATAAATTATTTTATACTTTTAATATTAAGATAGTCTACTACTCTGCCCACTTGCTTAGGGAATAATCTGCTCTTTACTGACTATGCCTGGGTATCTGAAAAGCTGAAACACATTCCAAATGTTCTAGTTCTGAGTAATAATTTATCCTGCCTACATACAGTGTTTCAGAGAAGCCGCAGGGGGAGGATTTCGGACTGAACACATACTTGCTTGTGTGGGTATGAAAGGGCAGTGTAGGGGATATCCTTCACCAGAAAAATGATCCACAATTTTCTCTGTAAACTGTCTTGGTTCATTATTTCGATTTGGATCTTAACACTCACTGGGCCCAATACCAGTTACTACAAAGGACAAAGTTTTATTACCTTGCCTTAGTAAAACAACATGTTACTAGCACAGGCAAGTGACTCCTTCCTCCAGTCTCTCTAGATTATTTTTAAAGATAATGATATTTTCATTTTCATTCCTTACCACCGAGCTAAGATGGTAATGAAAGTTACATTGCAAACTAATAAAATAATTTAGAAACATTGAATTGAAATACACTGTAGGTAAAGGAAATCAAGAAATTTTTGGGTTTTGCATGTAGGCTTATTAGAAAGGTGGGAGTTTTTTTCGGTTGAGGTGTTTTTTCCCATAGCAAATGGACTATCAAAGAATAGATATGCCAGACAGTAGACTTAAGTTACTTGAAATAACTTCGCTCTACTATCACAAAGCAGACAGTCTTGAGGATGTGCAGTGTGAGTAGATGGATGGCATAGGTCCTGCAGGGCTGGATTGTTGCTACTGTGTTGACACAATGTTTTATGGGTAGGCAGGAGACACTTGGTTAGTGTCTTGAGGCTTTGAAGGTTGCATTGTGTCAGCAAGGTGACCTCAAAAAAAAACCTGTGTGTAAATAGCCTATATCTGTCTATATCTGTACAAGATTTAGTTGCCAGTCAACTAGAGTTAAATCCTAATTTATCTCCCTAGATATTTAACAGAGGCACAGTCTGGCAGAGGATAAATAATCTTACTGCCAGTTGATTCTTGATAATAGTGTCAGCAAATGTTCCTACTGCTGAAGATATGTGGGCAAGACAGATGGGAGATGGTAATTACACGGACTCATTGGGAAACCTAAAGGTGTTGGTTGAAAAATTCTTAGTTCTCAGAAAAACTGGTTTGCAATTTAACTTAAAAATTAATGAAAACAAAAATTAGGTTTTCACAAGATACTTTATTACCTGCTGTGATTTTAGAGAAACACCTGTTGAAATCCCAGCTTGTACAGAAAGGGTATGAACAGGAAATCTCTCTTAGTTCTGCATGTTGCTGGAAAGAAACACTTCTCTCTGCAATTTCAGCCTTTTAAAAGAGTATTCCCTTCCCTGACCACTGAAAGCACTGTATTTGCATATTGCTGCAAATGTTTGTTCTGGGTTGTCTTTCACTGATTGCTGAAGGTCTACTGCTGTATTTGTTTCCTTTTTTTCTTTTTTGCATTCTTTGGAAATAAAGGAGACTTCAGTTCTATATGAAAAATTTTTATTTATTTTTACTTTAAATTTTATTGTTTCACTATCAGGCTCAAATTTAATTTCTTTTGCTGCAGGTGTTTCAGTTCAGGCTTATGGTGAAGTGTAGAAATGCACATGGGAATAGAATTATATTTGCAAATGTAAATCAACTCATCAAATCCACCATTCACCATATGGTGAATTTCAGTCTGCTGTAATCATAGCCTGATGCTTGGAACAGTTCTGCACTTTAGTGTGTTAAAACTTGGAGTCAGGACTGTTATGAAGCAGGAAAACAGTGGTGTGAAAAGGCACTGGGAATACCTGCAGCTTCACTGATAAAGTAAATGACAGTTTATGTGTCCTAAAGGCTGGATGTTATCCAGTCATGCAGTTATGCTCAGTTTGGAACTGAGGAATAATCACAGATTCAGAATGGTTTTGGTTGGAAGGGACTTTTAAAAGGATATTTTTTATTAGAGTTGCCAGTAGCCAAAAGCTTGATTCAATGGGAAGCACTGTAAGTAACCATTGATGTAGGTGTGAGCCTTTTGATTAATTACAACTGAATTTTTAAAAATCTATTTGATTAGACATGATTGGGAAGGTGACTTCTAGTAAGCAAAATCAAATGAGAAATGCTTATAATTGTATTATTTGTTCTTTTGTCTGAAGGAGAATCTGATTTGGAATACTTTTTTCACAGAGTTTCATTTCATATCTGCAAAGATTCAGAAGTTTATCCTTGGTGCAGGCTTGCCCCTGGAAGACAATGTTTACACATCCTTTGTTTTGACCCTTTGTTTTCAGTTGGATCAGTCCACAAAAAAAATGCTGTTGGAAGAAGAGGTGCCTGCAATGGCAAAGTTGTCCTTAATGTGAGGGAACAGGAGGCTGGCTGAGAAGAACTGTTGTGACTTGTCTTGGAGGAGAAGTTACGATAAAGGAAATTGCTCACAGTTTTCTTGAGGAATGATAAAATATTTCCAAATTCTTAAATCTCAGAAGTCTGGTGAGATGACAGGTCCTACCCTGCATAAAAATGCCATTTTGAGAAGGGCAGAGTTTGTGACTCTCTTTACTTTGTAGGGTAGTTTCAGGAAAAAGGAGTTTCGTTTGTTGGAGTACATGTGTGAGTGCCAGATGAGCTCGTAGCTCTATTTTCTCATGAGTGTTTCAAGACATGCAGCAGAAAGCCTTAGTCTTTTGAGATGTATGTAGTTTTAAAGTATGGATTTATTTTGCTCTGTAGATAAAGCTTGCTACGTTTGTGAAGACTCTGGAAACACTTTGCAGTGTTTTTCTGATGTTCAGAAGGAAAAGATTTGCTACCCCATCTGTTCTGTCCAGAGGAGTTTTGTGTATGGTTGTCTATACAGCTTTGTTCTCAAACTAAAAATTTTAAACGTGATTAAGAATGTAGATATTGTAATATGCATTTAAAAGATCAAGATTTTAATGCCAGCAGACTGAAAAGAGGAGCAGCCTAACCCTGTTTGATTCAGTTTTGTAGTTTGTGTAGCTCCTCTGCCAAGAGAGAGTGAGGAAACTTGTGCGTGAGCCAAAGTTAGAATTGCATTCAGATGACCTTACAGCATCAAGAACTGTTCATGTGGGGGAAACACAAATAGAAGCAACACTTCAAGCAAGCCTGCTGGCCAAATGGTGAGATTCTGGTGGGGAAGAGGAGACACAAGAAAGGAAGAATGCTGTGCAGATGTTCAGGAGCAAAAGGAGTTGAAAACCAGGTACAGCAGGAGCTGTTACGGAGCTGTAATCCCCCAATACTGTTTGTTACTCTTAGAGCTGAGCTTTGACTGTAGTATGTATGTAGTGTGTGTGCAGAGGCATCACTCGCCATGTTTTAAAATAACTCAGACAAAAGAAAGGAACATGGCAAACGCTGCTTTAGTACTTTTCGTTTTCCCTTACTCAGCAGTTTAGTTGAATGCTGTTTTTCGGCTCTTGCACTGCATAACGCTGCCCGGCGTCTTTCTCAAATACCGCTGAGCTGAGCTGCTGTTGTGTTCTCAGATGAAGCTTTAGACTGGTGGGGCAGGGGTACATTACGCTTTGATGTTCAAAAGTAGGTTAGTGACAGTGTACTGTGCTTCAGTGGGTCAAGGATCACTGTTTGCTGTGGTTGCCTCCCTCCCTGCCTCCACATCTAATGTTAGTAAACTGGCATGTTATTTCCCACCATAAGATTTTTTTTTTGAGAACAAACCAGAAGGAATCTGAGATAGTTTTATCTGTAACCTTAAAATATTAGCTGCTTTGGGCATCAGGTCTCTTAAGTTGTGGTATTATTGTTAAATACGTGCTGTGTTGGAAACAGGCAGATTGGTGCAATAGGAATTACTTGCACAGTTTGCAGGCTTTCAGCTGCAAAGAAATTGCAGTTATTCGAGGTGCTCGTCCTATATTTGTAGGACGATCAATTTGTCACCAATTTCTGTTGGCAATCCTGGTATTAATGTTTATATGCTATGTGTATTAATCTTTGTATATGCTGATAGGTAATTTGGTAGATCTTAGCCCATTTATTGAAGCATGCCATTAATGTTGCCTGTCTAACTGGTATCTTGGATTTCATTCTGTTAAAATGAAAATTCTTACAATATAAGGAGCTTAGACATGGATGTTTCCTTTGAAACATGAGGACTTGGACTGGGGTTGTTGTCATTTTATTAAGCTCATTTTCTGGATGTGATTTGAGTTTGCTTTTCTTACCTGTATTTAAATTTAAAACCAGAAGTTTAAAACAAACAAAAAGCAAACCAGTTCAAAATTATTCATGAATTATGAGCAAGATCAACTATTTCCTTTGTAGAACTTTTTTTTAAGAACAGTTTTTCTTTTTGAGTCAAATACTCTGGAATATTAAATTGCTGTTGGAGAGTTACATTCCTGTATTCTGGTGGCTGAAAGGCAGGAAAGTTCTTTAGATTTCCCCCTGCAACTTGATCTTCATTACTATAATCAAACGAGGAGCAACTTGTTGTAATTTACTAGTTCTTTTTGCTACTGCACAACTTGGCTGCGTCTGAACTCCATTAAAAGAATGAGTATGCTTGGTGGATTTGTAAAAAAAACCCTTGCAACTGCTTCTAATCAAGTTTAACTTCATTTATTACACGTTCTTTGTTACAAAACCCATTTCAGCTTCCAAAGTAGTTTAAAGGGCCTTTCTATCACTGGGAGCTTTTTAGCTTTGGAACCATGCCCATAATAGCTGTTCCTTGCTCTGTGATTGACTGACTTGAAGGAAGCTGACATTTCTTAATGAAAAGCTTTCCATTTTAAAACTTTATAAAAAATACCTTGGATGTGGACTACCTGCAATACCTAAAAGCCTTAACACACTCAAAAATCTCAGTGCTACAATTGTTTTCAGACTGTTGTAGGAAAGCAAAGGGAAGGAAACAAGATGTTTTCATAGCACTTTTAGCATCTCTGACATGACATTGCAAAGTACCAAGAGTGTAATTGTAATTGTGCAGGGATGGAGGTCGTATTGGGCAGGGATGGAGTTCGTATCAGGCAGAAAGAATACCCTTATTGTTGGTTCTTCTTAATCCCCCTTTCATCCCCACTAGTTCATGTAGGATTACATTGCAACAGAATTGCACTTAAATTCTAGTAGAAGTCCATGTCCTTAGGGAGTAGGAAAAAAAAAAAATCTGAAGTGTTCTTGAATGAAATACATCTAATGGGTTCTTCTTGTTCATTTCTGTATGGTTCACTTTTTTTCCCCTCTTGTAAATTCACATTTCACGTCATGATAAAGAACATAAAGGTACAATGAATACAATGAGTTTTTCTGCCTGATTACCTAACTTACCCATACTTGTATTTTCTTTAAGATAAGTCTACTTCCAGTAAGGTGCTCGAATTCATCACAGGGTGGCTCAGGATTTGTCCCCACCATTTTTTATTAATCTCTAAAATACAGAGGAACAACAGCTGCCTTGCACATGTGTTGAGCAATTTTCAGTTCATATGGAGAAAGTATTTTTGAAGGAACATGTTAAAAGAAATATTTTCAACAGACTTCTTCTCCAGCCTTAAACCTCCTCCCACACCTCACTTTGTGTATCCCAGGTGTTGCTGTTTAATGTGTGTACTGCTATGAAATGGAGTGCAATCGAAATAAATGTTTCCTTCTGGTGAACTGTGTACTAGGAAGGAAAGCTGAATGCATATGAAATTTATGTCCAAGGTGCTATAAGAAACAGGAGGTCTTGTCCAGCGGGCAGTTTGGTTCTACACCTGTGAAGGGAGCTTGGATGAAAGCAAACAGTAGGTCTGTACTAAAACTTGTAGTCTGTACAGACTAGCAAGGAAATAAATGTTTAAACAGAACTGAAAGTATTGGGACTGATTTATGATACATTTACTAGCCTTCCTAACTAGGACTTCTAGTTGGAATTATTCTGAGACAATTCAAATGTGAAGTTAAAGACTGAGGTGGATATGTGGCCTTTTAGAGCATTACAGTTTGCCTTCAAGTCATCATGAGGCTGTTACAGGAATTACTGGGAAAACCTGAGGATTAGAAGTGTATTTCACCTTTTGAGTTCCATGTTGTTAGATTTTTAAGTACTGAAGCAGTTTTCTCATCGACTGTGATACTTTTGCCTTGATCCCACCTCATTCTGTAATCTTTTTTTCTCTGAAAGAGATGAAATGTGCTTCCTGATGTAATGTGACTTCACATATACACATTTTCATCAGAGAATTGGAGCTGAAGGTGAAAAAGGTAGCTGACAAAGAAACTTTCAACAGAGGAGATGCAGAAAGAATAGCTGCCTAGATAGGCTCTAAAAATCATGTGAACTTTAAGGCACTCAAGAGCTTAATTTAGTGGAAGACTGGCCTGAGAGGCTTAATATAGACAGCTCAGGTATCATGTGGAAACTCTAATATAGACATGTATTGATATAAGAGACCTTGAGCTTATTTTTATTTGTTCCTGGTCAGATTGTTTGTTTGCTTCCCTCCCTTAACCCCACTCTTTATTCTCAGGAAATGCAGTAAAACGGCAGCTGTTCCTGCACAACTACACCTGACTGTACCAGGGAGAGTGAAAGAAAATTGGCCTTTTGATACTAGCACCTGTTTAGATTTGGTCAGCTTTCAGTGGAGTCTTCAGTAAACTTCTTTGGTGCTGCTCCTGATAACTTTGGCTGGGAATGTGAAATAAGTAGTGGCTCTGGTCAGGATATCCTGCTGCTTGCTGAGAAGTGTTAGTGGCTTCTGAAAGAGGCAAGGTCACTGGCATTTCTACTCTCTTTCCTTTCTTTCTTTTTTCTTTCTCTTGTTTTTCTTTCTCTTTATGTCTTAGAACTAGTTTATTTGTATGTCTCCCAATACGTAGCTTCAAATTATAGCTGTTACATCAACAGCACACTAATTTTTAACACAGTGTAACTGATGTGACTTACCCTCTGGTGGAAGCGTTATGGGAAAAGCAAATGGATGGGTGGATTCACTCTGTGTTTACAGTAGCCGTGGAAAGTTGTGCTTTGTTAAAATCTCCATCAAGCTTAGGAAAAAAA
This sequence comes from Callaeas wilsoni, assembly GCA_013398955.1. Classification (NCBI taxonomy): domain Eukaryota; kingdom Metazoa; phylum Chordata; class Aves; order Passeriformes; family Callaeidae; genus Callaeas; species Callaeas wilsoni. The sequence continues at coordinate 133,201 of VWPU01007701.1, read as the reverse complement.
GGCACCCATACTCTTAAATCTTTACTTCTTAAGGAAAAAAAAAAAAAAAAAAAAAAAAGGTTTTCAAGTATCACTTCAGCTCTTACCAGAAACTTATTTGGGATAAAATCATACTGTTGGTCTGGAAGCAGCTAGGGATTTTAACTGTACAAGAAAAAATGTATCTGGAGTAGGTGGTGTTGATATCACTCTGAGGCTTCCTAAAATTACAGCTCATAATGCAATCACCATTTATGACATGTAATTGTACTTATGAATCTGTAATTTCATAGCCGGAGAATTTAGTTTGGGAAGTAACATTACGAAAGCAAGAGTGTTGTCCTCCATGAGAACAGCTGAAATACCTCAACATCCTGACAAAACTGGAGTAAGTAGGACACCTTCATGTTCAAAAACTTTTTAAACTGATGGTGAATGTTCCACTACATAAGTTCTCAGTGAACAAAGATAACTTCTATCAACCATATAGAATAAGGTGGGGAATAAGAGTCAGAGCAAGGCTTTGAGTGTTTGATTGCAGAGTTTTTGCTGTCACAAGAACCATGTTGTTTTATCTTTCTCAAATAACTCACAGTATTCTTCTCTGGTAGCACTTGAGTGGTGGAAGTTGCAGAAGTTTGTAGTCTGCACAGGGAGGACAGTTTTGTGTCTCAAGTCTCTTAAGTCTTGCTTGCTTTTCCTGTCTTTCTGAGAGATGGCAAATAGCTTTTGAATTAAAAAATCACAAATACAGATTTTCTAAGATGAACAAGGTACTAGGTATTTTTGGTGTTGAAGTACTCTTTCCATTTCATAAAGTGCCATCAAAATGACTCTTCTTTCTCAAGACTTGATGGCAGTGTGCATCACCGTACCTTTTGGAGACTAACTGGCCGGTGATTCTGTAGCTCAGGGCTTTGGATAATGAAGGATTTCATGTGTGTTTTTCTGTAGTGATCACAGCATGCAGTGAAGCAGGAAAATGCACAATGCAGACATTCATACAGAAGTAACCTGGGCAAGTCTTTAAATCCCCTCTCTGTTTTATTACTATTTTATAGCAAGAAAAATAACTTTGAGTGTTGAGAGCATTGCACTTGCTTACAAAATGTTACATATATTATTACATGTTGCTTCTGAAGACTTCCACAGAAACAATCACGGAAGAGAGTTGAATTGCAAAGCAATATATATTTAAGAGCATTAAGTTTAAATTATCAATGTGATTCTAACATACTTAGATTTTACAGTCAGTATTGCTTATAATATGAAAACCTCAACTTTCTGAGATTGCCTGTAAAAATATCTATCACCTGGGGGGGGGAAAAAAAGTGTTCTGTCTGTGATGGTCATGGATGGGCGTGCAGTAAAGGCTTCCCTACCTCAGCAACCATTCTTTAGTCTGCCTTTTCAGTCTCTGTTGTCTTCAGACTGAGCTGTGGGGCTGTTACTAAGTTTGCAGAAATGTTTTCTGCTGATAATGTGCATGTCTTGTAGTTGAGAAGTTATTTTTAGCAGTCTGGTGAGACTCTTAGAGTCACTGAGGGACAGAGCCCTAGTGGAGATCTGGAAAAGAGAGCTGTCTGCCAATGGATTGGAATGGGAGAGAGGAAAATGGTTCCTTTCATTCCCAACCATCTTTTTCTGTTTTTGACAACATTGTTCTTTTCTGGTAACTTTCAAAGAAAAGGCACATTTCTCAGTTTTTTAAAATTGTGTTTGGCTGGGAATAATCTCTGTGTTACTGAGGCAAAATTGGTAGAATTGCATGAGTGGAAACTTCCATTTTCACTATGATGATGTTCAAGGGCTGCCCGGATCTCAACAGACACCTTTTAACTAGAGTGAATCTGAGAAGTGCTGCTCTTCACTCTGCCGCAGTGGAAAGTCTCTGACCTGAGACAGTTTGTATGAAGTCAGTTCTATTAATCTGTTCACTGCATTTGCCAATATACCAGACCTTTTCCTGACTCTGCAGTAACCAAGGAAAGTTAATGCAGACAACAGTGCCACTAAAAAAGCAAATTGTTTTAAATTGTGGAACCTTTAAATTGACTGTAATACTCAGCTACAAGCAGCTTTTTAATGTTTAAAATTTGGTAAAACTCCCATGAGGCTCAATTCGACCTATTTTATTCACAGAACTATTATGTAAAAAGATTGTTGAGGTAGAAAAATAGCAGAAAGCACAAGAGGGCCCACCAGTTTACAGTTTACATGCTTATGTGCTGAAAGCTGCTGTTTTTTCCAGATGGCAGACTAGCTAGTGGGACTCACCTAAGTAAATTGCTGTGCTTTTCCTCTTCCAGTTTTCTCTTACTTTTAATGTGTGCTTTTAGTGCTATAATCAAAGGTCGTCCCCAGTCTTTCAGTCTCCACGTGCATGGCTGAGTGAATGCGTTTTTCTTTCATGTTTGTCTTTGCGAAGAAAATCTGTGGGTGGAGAATGTAAAATGGGATTCAGAGTGGTTTGGGACTTCTCTAAATGACATACCTGGGAATGCTGCCACATAGCAGACACGTTTCAGTGATGTATATTTGACTGCTGTAGGACACCAAAGATGAAGTAAGGTAGGCTGTGTCACTTTCTTCTGACAATGTTCATAAAGTAACACTCCATGCAGCAGGTTTGCAGGCATGCTGAAGTGAAAGATCATCCTTCTTTCTTAGTACTAATTAGGTTTAGGTTTTATATGTTCCATCATACCATCTCTTTATACTGGAGTAGTGTCTTTTATCTGATATGAAAAAATTTCTCCCTTTCTTACTTGCAAATAACTTTGAAGATATTTGTCTGTGTTTCCTCGAACCAGTTGACATTCAGCCTGAACCCATTCCATCTCTCTTTGTTTTGACTGGTAGGTGTTGGTCCTGCTCACAGTATTGTGTGATGGCCCACTTTTGTGCTACATGTGCAGTTGTGTGGATTTTTTCAGGCTTCATCCAGTGGTGGGATATAGTGTCTGTATTGTCTGTATAGGATGTTGGTAGGAAAATTTTGCATATGGTACTTTAATTTTGTTGAGTTGGGTATTTTCTGCCACTGTCAAGTAGAACATGTGATGTACCCTGGATAATTTGCAAACGTGCTTAGCTGAATTTCAGTTTTATTTTCACAGCTGTTTGTAATTTGTCTGAAGAGCACAGGCCATAATGGTTAAAGCCTGGTGGCTGTGGTGGTGTCCCTTGTCTTGCAGCAAAGGGAATTGGTGATGAATGCAAACTGTACTATGGTAGCTAAACATGAAATATTTGGTTTTAAAGACTTTATGGCATGTGTGTCTGTGCTGAGCCTGATGATTGTGCTGAGTAACATAAAAATGATGTGGTCAGTGTCCTCTCTAGTCGCCTTTAACTTTTTGCTGTGAATGTCCTGGCAGCACTGTGCAGCTGTATTTCCTGCATACATGTTTGGACCAGGGGTGGAGGATGCTCAAATTCGCTTCCTGCTTTCATCTGTAGGAATGTACACTGCCACTGTGCACTAATGCACATTCTGTGTTATTTTGACCTGATTTATAAATGCATGTATAAATTCAAAGAACTGAGCATGATAGAGTCGTATGTCTTCAGTGGCGTAGTTGTGACTCACGACTGCAAAAACAAGCTTCTTACTGAATAAGAATAAACTTGTACAAGGGGAAAGCGGAAAAAACTGTCAGAATTCAGAAACCTGCATCTAAACACCCTCCAGTAAGTCACTAATGCACTGCAGCAGCAAGAAAATCGTAGTCTTTGTTCTAGCTGTATGTTTGAGGTTTGTGTGGTTTCTTAATTGCACTATAAATTGATATCTCTATATAGAGCCCTTTGAAAATGAACAGCTTTGTTCTTCAGTGCATTCAGGTCTGAACACAATGTAAAGATTGAAGAAGAATGGAAATCTATGCAAAAGTTTTTTGAGAACTTTTTAAAAAAAAGAAACACCAGAAAACCCAGAGCATACTGCTGGTTGTTAAATGATCTGTTGTCTGTGTCTGGACTTGTTTTATATTGTTCTTTCCTACCTCACTGTAGATTTAGCATGAATTATCAGAAATCAGTGGAAGCTGTAAAACACCCTTCTATTCTATATCAACATGACTGTATGAGCACTTACTTAGCAGTAGGATTCTGTGAGAGACCATATGGGTGTGTGCTGCGGTGTTTGCTTGGAGTTACATGATCTGAAACTGCAGAGACCTGGCAGAACCGGTCTCTTACCTGACCCGTCTGGCATACTGTGCAAGTGATCTTAGCCTAGAAAGTTGTGGATCCAAGTCAAGCTGCTGACCTTTTCCTCCTGCTTATTAATAAACCTTCATATTTCTTCTGCAGTCAGTGTATAGAGCGAGGCCAGGGAAGAGCATTTCAGCACCATCTATCTCATCCTGCCGAGAAGGTGGCAGCGTGCCTTTCTCGGGTTGCACAGAGATGCTTTGGGCTGCGGGCAGGGGCTGTGCAGGCAGCTGGTGTGGGTGTTGGTGCCTCTGGAGTCTGCACTGAACAGCAGCTTTGAAGAAAGGGCACAAGTGGTGGAACTGCAAACCTGCCACGAAAATCTGTTAAAAGAGAGAGAGGTCAAGGAAGGTTCTGGTGCAGCTTGTCACTGCCAACACATTCACCCCAGAGGGGCTGTGCTAGACCGACTGCTGCTTGAAAGCTGGCTGCCTTTCTAAACAGCAGAACAGTGGCTTATTTTGGCCTTGACCTGTCAGTTGCTGGTCTTGATGATGATGGAAGTTTACAAGGGAATTACTGCTAGGTTTGAGTCAGGGGAAACTTATCTATGCTTCCTGTTTTGGCCATGGAGATTCCAACCTAATGGTGAATATCAATAGGATATTTTTATTCAGTAATGTAAATGAGGTATATGCATTCTATTTTTTCTTCCTTTTCTGTTTCCATGGTAAGGGACAGGTGTGTGAAAACTGAGTCATGGAACCTTACAGACACATAAAAGGACATAAAAGAGAAATGTAATATTGTAAAGAGAAGGTTTTAAAGTGATGGCAGAATTTTTCACTGAGAAGAACAGAAAATGGTTCTTGGTGGAAATGGAGGGTCTTGCTGAACCGTGTATTTGGTACAGGTGGATAAACAGTGTATTTCTGAAAACCACATCTGGATCCGGAACAGCAAGGGACATAAGGATGGTCTAGTGTAGCCCCATCTCTACTGTGCGCTACGAACAGCTACAATATTTAATTCCGTGTATCCTGGTATAGGAAATACTGTAATTTTCACTTTAAACTACAGTCTTGTGTTTTGCTTGAACTGCTGCATGAACTGTCTGGACTGCTATGTTTTTCTGACCAAAGGGATGACCAAGAATTTGTTAAACAAAGCTGAAACTGTTATTTGCATGGGGCAAGTGATAGCTTGGAGATCTTTGCCATTATTTGGCATACTTTTTAATGTTATTTCAGCATTTCTTACTGAAAATTGTGTTAGAGCCCAAACCCCCAGGCAGATACAATATATTTCACCCTGCTTATGCTTAAAGCATGACTAAATTTAAATCAAAAGCTTTTCTACATAAACTGTAAAACAAGTTAAGTAGATTGACTTTATTTCAGGGAAGTCAGTGCCTACGTAGAATATAAAAGTATTTTTCTAAAATTTCTCTCTTTTAATTATGTGACATGCAGTCCTTTCTACACAAGTTTGTTTTTTCCTTCTGCCACATTAAGTCGCAAGGAATTGCTCTCCAGACCTCCTTCAACAGCAAGGAGAGCTTCATATTCTCTCTTGACGGTAAAAGAGGTATGATAAAGCTTTGAGGTCTGCTGTAAGAACATATTGGGCAGAGAACTGAAAATTAATGAAGGCTTAAATAATGAAATTGAGGATGTTCTGTCTCTCAAGCGCTTCTTAATATTACTGGCTTCAGTTGTCACATCTTGGCTTCTTTTTAACTTTTTTAGCTCAAATAAGAGTTTATATATCAAATGAGCAATTTACACAGGGAATTTAAGAGTAGGTAGAGACTGTTCCTTTCAGGAAATCCTGTGTTTATATTAAGGATTGTACTTGTAGGCCTTGCTTTCCATTTTACCTGTTGCTCTTGAAACCTGAGTCTTCCACAACTCCCTTGACAGAAGCTCACTTCTTCCTGCACAAACCAAAAATGTAACAGTCTTTCAAATAGTCAGATTATTACTTTGGCTTTAGTGATATTTTCCTATGGTCTCAAAATGTATAATCTTCTCCAAATGTAACCATGAGTACTTAAAATCCAGAAGATGTTCCAGTCTTATTACTGTTATTTTGAGAACTCAGTATTGGGAGTGATAACCTTCCTTGTGCTAGAGTACGTATGAGTCAAGGGAAATGAATTCTAATTGCGGTTCTGAGTCTGATAGGACCATTGCTCTGCCAAGCTGGGTCATGAAAAAACATTTTGAAGGAAGACATTTCTAAGCATCATAATATACTTGTTTTGAGAGAGGCTTTCTTTTAAACTATGCACAGGCAACATTAGTGATTCTTTTTTATATTTTTCAACTGAATAAAGAAGCGCTTCAAATGTTGAGTTTTCCAACCTTGTAAAGCTACATGTTGTTCTCTGCACTTTTACATTTAGCATGTGTCTGTAATATTTTACTGAATTAGTTCAATTCCTTTTATTGCCCAAGAAAGGGTTGTTTTTGATACTGGAGGGAAAAGTTCCACTTTCAGAGAAATTTCAGTCTTCAGTTAAGTTTTAAAGCACACAAAGAATAAAATCCTTGACATACAGGAGTAAGGTTTGCCTAAGAGCTGTTTTCCTCATGGAAAACTGGCTGGGTTGGTTGCCTGAGGCTGTTGGTAGACTCTGAATGCTTTCTGACTGGGTGCTAAGATACAAATAAGTCATAAGGCATGCTGATAAGTAGGGAACTGAATTGGCTGATGGTAGAGCGGGTCAGCTTGTCTAGTCCACTCACAGTAGTTTTTGGTCTCAACAGAGATTTCCAATCGAGCAGTAGCTGTTGGGGGGTGGTTTGGTCAAGCCTTTCTTACTTCCTGTGCCATGAATCTAGTAAGTGAGGTTCAGTGTCCACGACTACCCGTTGTGCATTTTGGAGAATATGTACATGCGCGCGGGAATTTATCTAAGGACAGCTTAGAAAGTGCCATGTTTCATCATTATCACAACGATTTTCCAAAGTCAGTTTCCAAATGGTCTGGAACCATTTGATCCATCTACACTGAGTGAATTCAAACTTCTATTTTTGTGGTTTTTGGGGAAAGCCACTATGTGGGATTTCAACTTCATTCTGTATCTAAGTAGGATAGTCTGCAAATGAAGCAAAAACTGAGCTTGTATTGCATTTAATTTGCATTTGTACCCCCAGCTTATGCTCTTCTGTAGTTCTCCCCTGTAAGGAGACTTTTTTTTCTCTCTCTTGTTTTGTTTGCGGTTGGTGGTTTTTGTGTGTGTGTGTGTAAAGACGGTATCACAGCTTTGCTCTTGCCATGTTCATGTTAATGTCCCTTGAATTCTAAAAAACTCTGTTTTAAAATCTTTGCTTGTGTGACTTTGACTTTAATGGCACTAAGCCATGGATAATTGGCTCAGTTTCCTAAAATTCCACAGCCTGTTGTTAAGATAAACATTTCTAGGTTCCCAAGAACACAGACACATGTATATGGTAATATACTGATTATACAGAGTAACCTTTAAACAACAAATTCTTATTTTCCTATTTTATTCTTGATGTTTACACACAAGTATCAGAAGCAGAAAAAGGACTTGACAGAATAATTGTGCCAGTTTTTAAACTACATTGTAGCCTTTTGAGAAGGGCTGTGAAATGGCTTTGTTTTGCTGTAGCCATTAGCCCCTAGGGGAGCTGAAGGGAAGAACTCCTGCATTGGAATAGGGTGTGTTGAGATGCACCCTCATTAGTCAGGGGCACATGTCTCAGTTGCTGGGAAGGCCATGTGACCAAGGCTTTGGTATAAGACCCTGGATTGTTGGCTGTTTAGGAATTTGTGGTCTTGTTATGTCACTCCTCAACACTGGCACCTAAAGTGGCTTGTTCAGATATCAACAGGTGTTGGAGATCTGTCTTTCTCTGGGCTGAAAAGGGCTGTGATCTGCATTCCCCCCAGCCCAAAGCTTTAGAGAGGGGCTATAATTGTAGAGCTCGTGACAGAGTTGCATTCAGGTCACCCGTTGTCCTCTCAAACATAACAGTGTATAGTCGAAAACATCGCTCCCATACACACCTAATCAGAGATGGCAAAAGCAAATGGATATGAGGCCCAGGGATATTAACAGCCAGTTAAGAAATTGTGGGATAGGTTTTGAGAAACTCTGTGCACCTTCAGGATTGTAAGGCAACCTTGAAGAATGATGGAGGCTCTCACAGGATTGTGCCAGTTGCTTGAGCACGTGGGGAGGCTTGCTGCCAAGGAGTGAGGGCCAGTGGTGCTAGTGAGCCAAAGCTGACCGACTTAGCATCTTACTCGGGGCAGGAATTGGTCGTCTGACTGTCTGTGGAGGTAAGCTTCCCAATAGTTGTCTCTGAAATTGCTTCTAGCAGCAACAGGATATTTAAATGTCTTAATTTCTGAAAAAAATAAAAAATAGGGTGTTCCTACTCAAGAGGTGGGGGTTTGATTTGTTTGTTGCTCTTATTTTTAAATCATCTTTTTATATAATTATTCGACTTAGTCCAAAGCAATAAACTCAGTCTGAAAATAAGTGGATCAGGACACAGGAGTTGTGGTATGTGGGTTTTGAGTTTTTTGAGTTTTGTGTTTGTTTTGTTGGGGACTTTTTTTAGGGCACTTTGCAAAGAATTTAGCTGTTCTTATGCCTGCTCTCACTGATTCTGTGCAATAAGAAACCATGAAGAGAAGCAGCAGTTTTGTGTTATGATATTTTGTGCAAATATTTTCAGAAGGCCAGTGATTAAAATTGGAAATAATGACACCTTTTTCCAATCCTGCAGATGAGTATTTTTTAAAATTTAAATTGTACCAACTCTATGTAGACTCTTAGAAGTCACTGCGGAGGGTGAGAAATTAAAAATTCCTCCTGTAATAGGAGAAGAACAATAGTAATGCACAACAAGATTAAAATTCCCCCCTCTCCCCCAGGTTTTAAACCATGATAAATATTTGGTTTTAGCCAGTCTGTTCTTTGTTTAGAGTTACTTGACTAAAACTCTTGGCCCTAACTTGCTGGCAATTAGGTCTATTGTATTTTTGATTAAACAGTAGTAGTGATGGTGGGAAACCAACACACTAGCATGGTCTTTTGGCTGTCTTCCCTTTGGCTCTTTAGTGTTGCCCTGAGGAACAAAGTATGTCTGGGCTGGCTCATCAGGGATTTAACTTGGAATGGGAACAGATTTTAATTTGAATATCTTTACCTGCTGCCTGCTGTCTTAGGCCCAGCCACTATTCAGTGAGTTCTTGGGGGGTTCAGTTTTGTTTCCCCTGTACAAGTAGCTAGTTCGTGTGTGTCTGGTGCATTTGTGACCCTCTACTCTGCTTCTGGGCAAGTGCTCTTATTCATCCTTCCTCTGGATAGGAAGTGAGCGCAGGACTTGAGCAGAGACAGTGATGTTACTTCAGCTGCTGCAGTTCAGAGGACTTGTGGTAATCAAGAGCTCTCCCCAGATGGCAGGAAAGCTGTACCCAAAACTCTCTTTTGAAAGCCTTTGAGGTTTATGAGGAAGTAAAGAAGTAGGGAGTTCCATTCTTTTGTGGTGCATAAATAAAAAGAACTTTTCATATTTCTGTTATCACTGTTCCCACCCATATTATTTGAGGACCTGGTTTGCTGCTGGTGTAGTCATTTTCCCCATACCTGAACTCTAACAAATCTTTGATAACTGCTTTTTAGTAGTACAAGGAGATATGCTGGTAGACATGGTGTTTATGTACCAAAACTGATGCTCTTGTATTCTAACTTGTGTGTTCACTGTGTTTGAGGCTGGAGTCCATACATACTAAGTATAACAGCAGCCTAATCCAAAATTATTTGGTTTGGTTTTTTTTTGTTTTGCTTTTTTTGAGTCATGAGATCTTATCTTCAGCAAGTGTTGGTCCATGCCTTTTGGACCCACCTCGTATTGATCTACCTCAGTGAGCACCTTGCACATGCCTGGGTGTGAAAAAAAAGTACATGTTAGCGGTGTTTATACTTTGCATTACCATATCTCCGATCTTTGTTTTCTTTCTTCATGAATTCCTTGTTTGCCTGCACATACATTTCTCATACACTCTGCACTAGTGGTAGTGGTTGAACAGCTTTCCCTTTCCAAGGTGGGTACACAGCTGAAGATTTCCCAGCCAGGAGCACGAAGTGTTGCAGGAAAGGGAATGCACTGCTTTAATTTTTGCAGTTTTATTTGTTCACTGAGAGAGGGGGATGGTGGGGAGGGCATGGTTTTTGGCCTATATTTAATAAAAGGGGAAGGAGCTGTAAAAGGCTCCCGGTGTAATGCGAGCCTTACACGAGGAAGAGCTATTTATAGATCCCTGCAATATTTGCCTGAAGGAACTTGAGAGCAGAGCGGGGCAGTGTTACATAAAGCTGGGTGAGAGCACACTTGTGCCCTCACAGCTGTGAAGGTCAAACCCAGGGCTTGTCTTACAGTAGGCTTCCACTCTCCCTTGCCCTGAGGGGAGAAGAGACTGAAGGGCTCCTTCTGAAGGCCAAATCCTAGTGGTGAGAAACTTTGGTTTGCGGAGAGCAGTGGTGTGGTTTTCTTTTAAGAGACTTATTATTTGTGATGTTTTGATTTCATTGTTTTTTGAGAAAACACGACTGTCTTGGTTGGTGACTTAATGGTCAAATAAAGCCAGACAAGGTCATAGCAGCAGTTTTGGGGACCTTGAGAGTGAGATTTCAAGCTGTACATGGTGATATTATGGTTTAAGCAGCTTTTTGGTTATTGCTGCTGCTATTCTGGCTTTTGTTCTCTAGTGGTGACTTTTTAATGCTAAATGATATTACCATGCCACTGGCAGTTAACCAGGTATTGTTCTGGTTTTGGATGCCTTCATCAGCTTAGTACTTGTTCGTTAGGAGGCTTTATAAAAGTGATTTTAGAAACCCTTCAAATCTTTGGCTTGAAAACATTTTTTGTAGGCAGAAGAGCCTTTCTTAGGGAGGCCTGTGCCTGAGAAGATCCTTCATAGCATGTGGCATTAACACTGGGTGTTGATACTTTTCTGAAAGATTGCATTTGGCTAGGTCAAAGTGTTCCTAACCCCACTATGAGGGAGAAAAAAATCCAAAACCAACAAAAAGCATGGAATATGATCTCAATGTACTATAAAGCTAGGAAAGTTAGGCAAGAAGTTTGATTAAAAGGGTCTTGAATGGCTTTAAAATTTTGGGTAAGGATGTAGTCTGGAGGTGTCCGAGATGTTTATCCCTTTGTTTTTTACTATAAAATTATTGGAACTCTTCTAGCATGAGAAATGCAGAATTATGTAAAGTGTTCAAAGGTAAATAAACTGCTTCTCACATTCTGTCACCCATCTATGACACTTAGACTCTTTATGTCCCTTGAGTTAGAGGTTTTAACTAAGCAGTCAGCATTCTGCACGTTTGAAAGGCAGCTTCTGAGCAGAAGCTAAACTCTGTGGTTTATAAGAAGGTATATACTACAGCACATAATGAAAACAACTCAGTAAATTATCTGGGATCATATTCAGCCTTTATCTAAAAGTTAAACAGTGAATGTTTGTGTGTATATGTGTGTGTGTGTGTGTAAAAGCCAGACATTTTGCAAATGGTTGTTTCTTCGAAGTCTGACAAAGCGTGTTTTAAATGGAAGAAGGCATTTTGACTGGCTTTTGAACCCACCCACTTAGTAAAGAAATTGTTTCTAAATCTAAAAAAAAAGGCAAACTTCTATAGATTCAAAATGTGCATTATGAAAGAAATAAGAAGTTGAATACTTAAAGTAAGTGTAAGTTGCTACAGTTGATTATTTTCCCAAAGAAGGGTAGGCGAGCATATTCATCTTTTTCTAGTTGAGACAGACATACAAAGTAGCTCTGATTTGCTTCAGTGTCTATGTGTCTACATCTGCATCTGAAGAATTTTGTTTTTGGTTGGGGGTAGATAAGAACATTGAGGGTTCTTGTTAAATGACTTAGTAAAACTTACTAGACTTAGTTTAAAACGGAGGTATTTAGTACATTTGTAACATGATGCACAAAACAAGGAAGGATATTACTGGTGGGACTCTTCCAAGTACATAAAAGGGTGGAATTTACACATTCTAAAACCCTCTGATGTGTTTCAGCAGCAGTTAGTACTTAGAAAATGAGAATTAGTGAATTAGTAAATGAGAATACACGATCAGGTCTCTGAAGCTCCAGGCAGATGTGAAGAGTAGAAAGCTCCCTCAGTCCCTTGATATCTTGTGGTTCTGTCTAAATTAGGAAATACTTTGGTCAGTAGGGGTGGGTAGCTAGATCAAAACACTGAAGCTTCTTAAATCTTCATTACTGATTTGAGCGAGTTACTTTAGATTTAGCTTGTCACCTTGGGCTGAATGTCCCTGCTTACCTGTGCAGTTTGAAGTTTCTTGAAGGAGAAAATTTCATAGGTACACGCCAGATGACTTGTCAGTGATGTAGCACATGGAGCTACCTGCAGTTTCACGTCCCTGTTAGACAGCAAGTAGCATTTGAAGTGCATCTTGGAGCAGAGTTTTCAGATTCGTACTCAAAAGGGAATTGATTGTTCATATGCACCAGAGCTGTTCTGCAAAACCAGCCAGCTCACATTAAATGGTTTTGCTTTTGCTCTGAACCAAACAGCATAGTTGAATTACGTATGAGAGCATGCATAGCAAAAGGATGACCTGGAAGATTTTAGTCAGATGTTCTGGAAACATATTTTTCCCCTCTGTTAAGGAAGTATTTCTTTAAATTGGCAGATGTTCATAGTGTCTCAGTTGCCATTTTAGACTATTGAATAAAAGTAGTATTTGAATCACAAAATCTGAGCTGGATAATTTAAAATGGTTCACAGCTTAATAATCACCAAAGGGTGCAGCATGTGGCTCTTGGGTAGCACATTAGGAGTTCCAGATGCTTTGTGACTGCAGTAAATTGCTGCTGCTGCAATCCAAGATGGTGGTAAGAATAATGTTGCAAAGTTATGGATAACTTAGTCAGCATTGCTGAGCCCTAGGTAAGCACATGGCTGAATATCTTCTGCTGCTTTTGATGGAGGAAGAAGGATTACTTAAAGTCATTTGTGTATTTAGATTCAGAGTTGTGTTTAGTGCTGAATTCAGAAAAGCTTCATCTCAAATGGCAGTGAGAAAGCAAGTAGTTTATTTTATTTACTTTGTGGTGTATGAAACTGTTTATTAATTTGTGGTGTATGAAACTCAACCCTTTCCCCACAAAACAAACTGCGGAGAAAAAATGAACTTAGTTCTTTTTCATGTCCAGAACCCAGAAATGGCTGACTGATGTGGAGATTTTTTTTTTCCCCCTCTACCTCAAAACCATCAAATTTTGGCTGTTGTGTAATGTAAATGTCTGTTAGCTTTGAACTGCTTTGCCTAGGTAACTGACAAAGCTGGATTTTTTGGTTTTTTGAGTGTGCTGACTAATCACAGCTCAGTTCTTGACTTGCCTTTTGTAATCTGGGCTGCCGCAGGTACTCCAGTCAGTACCCAGTGTACTTCTTCATCAAGTCTTGTTTCATTGCAGTCATAGTCCAATCTATTGTGTGGATGTACTATTAGATTGCAGAGGTGTTGGCTGTATGTAGAATTTAAGGTCTTGATATAGTAATCATGCCAATACTCTGTTTTAGACATTTATTGGGTTAGACGAAAACCTGAGCATTCTGCAGAGGTGGTGTGCAGGAAGAAGTCTTTGTGCTTGTGTGATCACTCTAACAAAGTGCAATGTTGGAATGAATACCTTTAACAAACAACTGACACATAAGGTTTTTTCAGAGTAGAGTGACATTTGTTAAAAAGATATAGATGATAAACTTTAGGTAATTTTGCTCTTTCAGCAAACAGTTTTACACTGAAGAATTAAGTTCAAACATTCCAAATTAAATATTTCGTTAGTCCCACGTCTGTCTGTTGGCCTCAAGCTGTCATTCTATTTAGACTGGGAGAAATGGTACAATACAGCTAATGGTACAATACGGCTTCTGCCATACTGAGGCAAAAGCTGAATTATGTCATATTAGGTAGGAGAGGAGTTATTTAAATCCTATATGCAGGCTGCTGTTGACATACACAGTAGAAAGAATGAAATGGGTTGAATTTTCATTAAGGAAAGTTATAATCTGATTTACAAACTCTGCACTAGTTTGGATGTCAGATTAAGTACAAAGCTGCAATAATGATTTATATTCTCATTTTTAGGTCAGGAGAAGCAAACACCAAGGAGTGCAATAACAATTTGTACCATCTTGTTTATCAATATTGTATGTGCAGGTGATACTGACTAAAGAATAATATTAATATTGTGTATTTCATAGGTAGAGTAGCTACCATGTCCATTTCTCTTCATGGCTGTTTTGGCAATAGTGCTCAGCTGCAGTTTGTTTTTATTTTCTGCAATAGGAAGACTTAGAAATTTAAAGGAGAAGTGTGCGCTGCCTGGATTAGGTGGTAATATTTACCTTGCAAGAGAGGCCATGCAAACAGTGCCTCTGTAGATTTTAGAAGAGTGAGCTACATTTCTCCCTTGTGTTTATGGAAACTGAGGATGTTAGGGAGGATATTTAATAAGTCTGAAAGGAAGCAGACATACACATTTATGGTGGCTTTGTTTCCTCCATGATACCAGGTTTTAAGATCAAGGTAAGTCCTCTTCCGTAATCCTGAACTTGACTTTTTCATGTAGATGCTCCATGTGTTTCTGCAGTAGACCAGGCAGACTGACTAGTGTGAATTTTTGGGGAGTTGGCTTTTGTTCCTTCTTTGTGCTTTAAAGCTGATTTTTTTTCTAGTTTCCCTAAGTGCCAGCAGTGAAACAGGTTGTGTGAAGGAAGAGCACTGGTGAGTTTTGTTTCTGGATACATATCTCTATTTACTCTTAACAGAGACAAGGCAGGAGCTGTTGTGATGAAGCTTACAGGAGGGGGAGAACTGGTTCCAGGGTACCTCAGTGGAGTGAATGTTAAGAGATGAAACTCATTCAACACAAACTTCTAATGCAAACTAGGGTGTTATGTTCTGGCCAAAAGTATTTTTGGTGAGGACTGTGTGGGAGAGAGAAATGAGTAGAGGTGGTCAGGCATGTCAGGTGTTGGATGTCATTTGTACAGAAAAATTACAAGATCTTAAATTCCCAGAACTCACTTGAAGACTGCACACAAATCACACCTTGGTTATCAGTGTTATTTCATTCAGGAGTGCTGTTTTGTTACTGGCTTCCTGAGGTTGCTAAGGCAGGGCCTGTGGAGGAGGGGAGAGGAGGGCAAGAAAAGATGAAGAGGGCTGTTGGTGCTTTTAGTTACTTACTCCTAGTCTTGGCCTTGTTCATAAAAACAGACTTATCTAACAGTTTCCCAAAACAAATGTAATTCACAGATGTGTGGTAGCAGCTAGGACAAAACTGAGCCCTTCTAATCAGCCAGTCTGTGCATTTCCAGAACTTTTTCTTGTTTATAGCTTAAACTTTCTATCTTCAGTGCAGAGGGGAAAATTTAAGATTTGCATTTTGATTCCAGCTTCATTGGAGCAACTAATTTCTAATATCAGTAACCTCTCTCTTGTTATTTCTAAAGAGCCACTTGAAAGGAGACAATTTTAAAAGTAATTAGTACAAGTAACGCCGTTATTCTTTTCAGTATGTACTGTGATAGTGCAGGAATAATGGATGCTCTGCAGGGGAACCATAACACTTTCTGTTAAAGCACTCGAGTGAAACTTTCTCTTCCTGCATTTGCCATAGTAGAGTATCATTTTTATTAGGGTATGGTATAAATTTATAATTCGATTTAGTATGTTCCTTTAGCTGTTATGGTCCTTACAAAATACAGTTTTTGAGTCTCTTCAGTGTGAGAACTATTTCCAGGTTAAATGATACCATGCAGGAATACAAATGTATGTAATTGAGGAAAACTTAATGAAATGTTATTTTGTGTATAAGGGTGTTTTTTCCAAGAGTTAATATTGCCCATCTGTTTTCTAGTTAAGATGTTCTGATTTCAGTGCAAATGTATCCTTGTTGAGACCCCCTGAAAGGGGGAGAGAATTTTGCTTTTTTGTTCTTATGCCTGTGCTGAAGGGGGAAAATAGGTAGAGGAAAGATGATGCTGGTGCAGTGTTCAGCTTTGTTGCAAGACTTCTCTGGAGCTTACTCCCAGAAGGTCTAAACACCTGATCTTTGTCTTGACAGTTTAGAGACTGATATTTGCATCTTGCAGTGAGTTTGTAGAAATACTGTCATGTTTTGGTGGAGCAGTAATGTTATTGGCTAGAAGTGCCAGAAAACAAGGTGCCAAAATACTGAGTGTAACTTTACCAGCAAAATAAGATTGTCTGGACATGTTCCTAGAGATTAGAGAGAGCTTTTTTCACATAGAATTCTCAAGAAAACTGTTGTACATCTGGTTCTCGATGAAGCCCTGAACATAGCATCTTCTGT
This sequence comes from Callaeas wilsoni, assembly GCA_013398955.1. Classification (NCBI taxonomy): domain Eukaryota; kingdom Metazoa; phylum Chordata; class Aves; order Passeriformes; family Callaeidae; genus Callaeas; species Callaeas wilsoni. Next base: position 116,647 of record VWPU01007701.1, on the reverse strand, counting down.
TGCTGCACTTGCATATGGAATTGCATCCACACCTGCTACTTGCAAACCAGCGCAATTGTGTCTTCTTGCTGTCTTCCTGTTTTTCCCATGGTGTCTGAGTGTTCCTGTGTGTCTTGTTCTTCAGCTGCCATTTATGCCTTTTAGCTACCACATGTATAAAGTCTTTCAAGTTCTTTCCCAAGTCTGGTTTTCTGCAATCCCATGATTATATTTTCTTTTCCTAGCAGTAGGGAGCATTTGCATCTTTCCTTACACTGCCAATAGCCAAAAGCAGTATTATACCACCAGTTTTTGCAGTGCTTTTAGCTCCTTATGCAAAAGATTTGGTGAAGTTTTGGGAGAAATGTGCTCTTCTTCATTCTTTCTCTGGCCAGTTTCATCTTGCTGGGGATATCCAGCCTTGAGGGACTTTGTTCCCAGTTTGAGGCTGAGGCACCAGAGAGCAGCAGTGTGGTCATCCCCTTAACCCAATGCACCTGGAGTTTTGTTTTCTGTGTACTCTGTAAAGGGAGCAGAGGTGCCATCTGCCAGTCTGTCAGTGAAGGGCTGGGCTGGGCTGTGCAGTGGAGAGGAAAGTCTAGTAGGGTTATAGTATAAGCTTCGAATCATTGCTGTTTTGTTTGCTATCAGTTGATTTCAAATTGTGATGTTATTAAAGTGCCAGTAAATCAACTAGGGATGTACAGCCTGGTTGTACAGGCTGACCTGATGACCTGGCTCATACAGATGCTTGGTTACACAGACCTTTGGCTTGGCTGACGTGAGAGAAAATTGGTGAATGAGCCAAGGTGAATGGACTGTGCTTACTGCAAGTTGAGATAGGCAAAAATATGGGTGTTTAATCAGCTATTGGTAAAAAACACAGTACAAGGACTGACACTTTGCTACTGTGCAGGGTGCAGAGTGCACGCAACTGTGCAAAGTGCAGAGATAGGCCACTGTTCTGTGAAGAGTTTTGTGGTTTTAGTATTTGCTGAATTTGTCAGGTTAAACTAAAGTTTAAGGAAAAGAAAATCATCTTTCTTGATATACGCTGTTTGGAATGGCTTGAATTGAACATTTGTTTCTTTTGTGTTCTGCAGACTTCTTGAAGCCAACTCTAGGGAAGAGAAGGAGTTCCATCTGTGCCAGCCAGCCCCAGTCTCCAGTGCTGGTCCCCCTGATGGCACATTGTACAAGCCTGTGAAACCTGCCAAGCTGGACGCCACAGCTTTGCACGACTGCACTTTGGCCGCCACTGTGCCTCCCTCGGAGCTGTCGAACCATGCAGTCCTAGCCCGCGACACAGGCATTCACGAGGAGCACTATGTAAGCGAAGGGGTGGAAGATGATGTGCCAGACTGCAGAGAGTACAGAGATGCCTGCACCATTACTGGTAAGCAGTCAAGTCTTTTACCTTGGTGAGCATGTGGAGGTGTAGAGTAAGGCTTCTGTTCTTAAGCTCATGGTGGGGTATCTGTTTCATAGATGGTGCTGCCGCTGTTCTGCACGTTTTTTCTTGTTTAAGAAGTGATTTCATGGGCACCAGGATTTTCAGTGAAAGCACTTTGTAATGTTTAAGGTCCTTGCAAATAGGCCGGACCAATGACAGCTGTGAAACCAGGTTACTGTATTTATGTACTAGGGAAATTGAACCATTTGAAAGTTTGTTTGGAAAATAACCAAAGTCAGGCATCAGGAGAAGGGAACACTGCAGCTTAAAGTTCATGGAATGCTTATCCTAATGTTCAGCATAATTTAGATCTTTATTTTCATAAGAGACTTGCTTTGTGGGAGAAGAGGGGTGGGAGAAATAGGATCTAACATTTTTACTATACATATTTTTGCTTTTCAAAGCCATTTCATTTTTTCACATTAGTTCTGGAACAGTAAAAGTTAATGTATATGAAATAGCTTCTTCTGCATGCTTTTATGAAAGGTTGAGTACCTTATTACAGATTCATACAAATAAATTGAATATGTGTTGAAGTATGTTATTTTAAATAGAATTAGATGCTTAGTGCTGTGGTCAGCTGAACCAATTTTTCTGTTTGAATAATCACTGTAACTCAGTTTAGTCATGGTTATGGCCATGAAATGACAGGCAGTTTCCATTCCAAATGCACGGTTTGTTGGCTGAGCTGTGAAGCTTCTTTTAGCCTAACGTGACCTTGTGAGTTCTAAGTCCTTTTGGGAATGTTTGAGGAGTCAGCTGAGTTTTTGGAAGGGAGAAATGAGATGTCTAAGGAAAACAGCTATAAGACTAAGGCCGCTCAAATTTGCAGCCAGATAATTTTGTCTTGAGTTACTTTCAGCCCTTTCTAGAATTGTCTTTAAGTCAGAGAACTGGTTAATGGTAACTGTCAGCAGCTGCTTCAGTAGCATGCGTTAGCTTTGCTCAGCCCAACAGCTGTGTAGTTGGGCTGATATTCTGAAAAAAAGGAAATAGAAATAAGGGCAGAGGTGCTCTCAAGTCCATCCTGATTTCCTTGGGAAGGCAAGCAGCAGGGTTAAGACTGGAGTCACTTTGGCAGGTATGCATCTACATAAAATAAATGTTTTGTTTAAACAAACTTACTTGCCATCCTTCCTTCCTTGTTTTCATGGATTTAGAGCTCCTTAACTGGTTAGTTCAAAAATGGTCATCCTTTTGACTTTCATGTAGTATTTGTTTATTAGGTAGACTAGAAACTACACATCACAGAAGTGCATTCCTGGTAGTATAACTCTGTTTTCCAGGCCCCTTGTAGAAGGATCTTGCAGTCTGTTCTGTTGGCTGTGGCCTGTCTCCCCTCCCCTCCTCCCTCCCCTGTTAAAAGGAATTTTAACTTTGTTTTTCTGTTTCTAACTACAAGCCAGGACAACCACCTTCTTTTGTGAATCAAGATGCCTTCTTGATTATGGTTCCTTGAAAGACAAGACAAACTCCCTTTTTTAGCTTGTAAAAAGTTTTTATTAAATGGAGGCCAGTGCATGTTCTTGCTACTTTGCATTCCTTCAAGCCTGGTGTAGTTTCTGAATCTCTTTCTTCTTGCTTAGCTGTCAGACAAGTGTTGTTTACAGATTGACCCTAAGCTGCTTTTTTAAACGTATTTGCTGTTCTGCGGTGTCCGATTTGTACTGTTTGTGACCTGAGGACAGCGTGATGTGACTTGCAGTAGAAATAGCAGTGGTTTTGTTGATTGTTTGGTTAGTTGAGGTGGTTTTTTTGGTGTTTAGGGATTTTTGAGTTTCAGCTTTTTGTTGTTTGTTTTAAAGGTGTCAAAGGCCATAGGCTGGAAGTAAGGAATTGGTCTCATATTCCCTCTGTAAAATCTTTATCAGTATTATGCGCAGGTATGCAGTGTATACCCTTGAGACAATATGAAAGATAAATACTTGATTGAATTGTCAGTATTGTCAGAGACTTTAACATGAAGACTTTGTTTAGTTCTGATTGACAAATTAGCACTATTTGCACTTTAAAATTGTTGAGTGGGAAAAAAATTGCTCTTATCAAGTCTGCATATACCATACCTTATCTTCTGATGCCAAGCCTTGACTCATCCTAGAGTTCAAATTCAGCAGTCTGGGTAATCTATATTTTTTTTTTTAAGTCTTGAATTAGCACCTACAGCCTATTGTACAAATTATATGCAAAACTTCTTGAAAATAAAGGCTTGAGCACAGTTAAGAAAAGAATGGGAAACTGAGGCTCAGTGTGGTGTGGTGATGCTTTCTGGAATGCAGCAAGCTAATGGTAACTGGAACTATGTCTGATATAGCTAATAATAGTTTATATTATGTGCACACCTTGCTATTTAAGTTTTGAAGACTGTTCATGCTCAAAGAATTTTTAATGCTGCTTCCTTTTCTTTTCATTATTGCTTTTGTTTCCCATTGTGTTTGCTGGCAGTAGAGAGGCGCTTCGGCACTCTTTGTCAGCATCACCATCTTTCCTGCCTGGGACCCAAGAGCAGATTCAATGTAGATGAGAGCATTGCACCTTCTGATTGTGCTAAGTGTGTATTCTTGGATATAGGGTTGGCTTAAACATTTTTTGTCCCCAAACCATCTCAGAATTGTGCTTGAACAGATTTCTGTGGGAGTGCAACTAGAGGTATTTTAAGCAACTGGTCTGGATAGAATCCTTGCTCTGCTTTTGTGTCAGAGAGGAGTTGAGGGTTACTTTTTAGTTAGGTCACACCTCTCATCAGTCCTATTGTGTGGCCTAAAAGCAGTTCTGTTAGCATAACAGAGCAATAAGCACTGCAGGGCTGGGCCCAGGTGACAAAAAACAGTGTGGTGAAAAATTTCCTTGAGCCAATGGCTGAGAGAGGGACAGCACCCTAAAAGCACCTTTCCCACTTAATTTGATTTTAAAGCACCATCCAAAGCTCATAGTTGCTGCAAGTGAAGCTTTTTGAAAGTAAATCCATCTGAATCTATGCAGACTTCACCACAGAAGGGCAAATGAAATAGGATAGTTGATCCATTGAAAAAAATTGTTCATGAATATTTTAAGAGTTATTATTTTAAAAAGTGCTGATGGAGCACATACTTTCTAAATACTAAACCTGAAAATGGACTCAGTAGCTGTTGTAATAGATCGTTTGTTTTGTAATACTTCATTTTAGGTTTTGTTAGCAAGATTTAGGAGGAAAGATCAATGTAGTTTGACTTCAAGTTTCTATTGCAATTGATTGTGGAGCTCCTTAAATGGTACATGGGCAGGAGACTCAAGTCCTGAGGTTGGTGGACAGTGGGGCAGCACTGTATGGAAGTGGCATTGTGCTGCTACGTGGGAGGCACCTATTGTGTCCTAGTTGTTTTTCTTTCCTTTTAACTTTCCTTTTTCTTGCTGCTCTTGTTCATCCGAGAGCATAGAGATAGGAATACGGATGTAGCACCATCTAGTGTTCCTTTTGCTAGAAAGGGAGTGGAAATGCTTTTCAAGGTCTGTCTGTCTTTTCTGTAATTGCAGTGCAGACCTGAGTACTTTCAGTCAGAAATTGATGAAAACAGCAACTGGAGTTGGGTGCTTTCTTCTCTAACACCATGACCACAACCACCACCACCCGCATCCCATTTTTTGTAGATTAGGAAGGGCTGTAATCTTGACATGAAAAAGCAGAGTATCACTAAATTGCTCAGTAGTCTCAATTTTATGAATTACAAAAGCCTCTTAGTCTGATTGCCTTTTTCTTATCTGTCAGCTGCTGTCAGACAAATCCTGTCCTCCTGGAAATGGGGTGTACAGTGGGGATGGAAGTCTGAAATATCACTGGATATTACCCTTGTGATAGCTGTCTGACTGCCACAGTATTTTCGAGAGGCTTTTTCGTTGTGTTTTTCTTTTTTTCTCTTAAAATATGCATAACACAGTATCCTTAGACATCTTCAGTAAGTTAACTTTTCTTTTACATGTCTAAATACTCACTATTTGCAATGATTTTGGTATGGTGTACTTTGTAATTTAAGAGCTAACTGCTTAATATGCCATGTAGGTTTCCTTCATCCTTCTCTGAGAAGAGAGAGAATGAATGGACTGTAATTTAAATTGCCCAGCTCCTTCATTAGTTTGCATGATTCATTTGTTCATTGTACTAATTACTCTTACTAAATGCATGGAGGAGTGTGTTTTCTGGCTGTTCAGAACAATTTCCTGAGGGCTGTTGAATTATTGGGAAATGCTCTGTGGTAATAACCTGTTCTGTGTCTTACTTTGTTTGCGTTTAACACAAGTAGATTTTTTTTTTTTAATTTCTAAAAACAAAGTTACATTACTGGAGGGGTCAAACCATGAAATGTCTTTTTTTCTCAGCAGGAGGGTGTCTGTGAGAAGAGTTGGTATTGTTTGACCTTCCTTGCAGGTTGTGTAACATGTACATTACTGCACTGACTGCAGTGGAAGGAGACATAACATCCACAGAAACCAACTTTCTCTTGTTGTCAAGCCTTACTCACACAATCTCCTAGTGATATTTGGGTACAGAAAGTTTTCTCTGGGTTTTCTTCTGGCCTCTATCCTTATTGAGGCTTTAAGTATGTTCCCATAGGAAACAGAGATTCCGTTCTCTTCCGCCAAATTACCATTCTTTATGGCACCATGAGGCAATTTTGATAACCGACTGATCCTACAGATAAGAGGTGTCATTCTGATAATTTCTTTATGTAATCACTTTATTTTAAAAGACATACTTAGTGCCCACAGAATTTCCATTCCATTGAGTGCGTGGCCCCCAAGATGCATGTTTTTGTGTTGGAAGGCTGAATTTCTGTTCCTTCTTTTTCAAAGGTGATAAAACATGATTACTCAAAATTAACTCCATAGGCACTTAGGTATTATAGGTTGTTGTGAGATTGCTTTACTCTTGTTATGCAGGTGGTGGGGAGAATGCTGTACCTGTGCCTGTCCTAGGTGCATGAGTTACCACCAGAAATAGTGCACTTGCTGTACTGAGACTGTTTAACAGGGCGCTCTGGTTGGTTTTGGTACCTGTTACGGGCCTGCTGGTTGACTTCTAAGCTTTAAATGGTGTAAAAAGTATTGATAAAGTATTAACAGTTTTGAATTGCTTCCCTTTATTTGAACCTCTCTGAGTTCTATTAGGGTTACCTTTCTCTCTTACCATTGTGGTTACCTTTTTCTTTTAGTGGAGAATAACTTACTCTAGCATTTTCTTCTTTTTCAGCTGCTGGTCTGGGGTGGGACTTCCATGTTTTTCTCAGTTTAGTCAAAATGAGAGAAGAGGTGTAAAATATTGCTTGGTGGAGCTGGAACTCAAGCAAAGAGAGTAAGAAACACTCTGCCGTGTTGGACCAGCCGGCTGAGGACTGTTTCTGACTCCAGAAACTGCAGATGCTGGATATGGACATCATGTACTCAGCTACTCTCAGTAGTCTACTCTCAGCATAAGTACCCCCATCATGCAGAATTATTTAGTGTTGGAACTCGTCCATAGCTTTTTCTTACTTGGATCTGCTGATTGTTTTACTCTGAAAGTTCATGGTTGTTACTCCTGTGTTCAGTGACACCAATCTTGCACTGTTTCTGTCAGTATTTATCTTATGCAGGATTTTGGTGAATATCAGTTCTTCTTTCCCCTTATGAAGTTACTTTCATGATTTTGAAAAACCTTCATAATTTTTTACACCCCTGCCTACTCCTCTCTGAGCTTTCTCAGTCTCTCCTTTAAATAAAGCTATGACAATGTTGGTCCTTTCCTCAGCCCTTTTACTTTGTTATTGTCACCAGTCTCATCCTGTAAGCTTCGTCTGGTTTTGGTCTCTTCTCCCTCTTTCCTGACACTTCTGTAAGCAGCTATTGCTAAATTCTGAACACTCTTCCTTTCTCTAAAGCATTCCAAAAATGCCAGTCCTGTTAACATGAGATAACTCCTTTGGCATGACTGGAACAATTTTATGATTCTGACTGTATTTCTGTGTAGCATACTCTGACAAAATGATCTTATTCTCTGTGCCTGCTGCATCATTGCCTCTATTTTGAATTTTCTGTGTGACTTTTGGTGCATTCTCATGCAGATTCTTCTCCCCTCACATCCTCCCCACAGTTGCTTTCCAGCTCTTAGCCTTTTCCAATAACCTGGCGGTTTTTTCTGGTTCCTCTCCTGTGTCAGGTTGTTACACTACCTCTTAATCTGTATCTCAGGCATATGTTTTTATTCTATTAAGGGTTATTGTTTTGTGGTTTGATGACATTTGGTTGGTTGGTTTTCCCTTAAGCAGAATTCTGCTGTTCTCCCTATCTAGCCTTCTTACTTATGCTTCCTAATATAATCCATGTTTTTTAGTGTAAACTATCAATTCCGAAGTCACTATGAAAGCAACTGTTGGAATTACAAGTCCAATGTGACATTTTTAAAAACATTCTTCTTAGATTTCCCTTGTTTTGGGAAGCACTTATCATTCCTAAATATATACTTTATTGGAGGTAAGAGTGCTTGAAAGCAGTAAGCGTTCATCAGTGTTCTGGGTTTGTTCTTTGGAGAAAGTACTGAAGGCCAGTGCCTAGTAGTTTTTTTGAGGATTTTTTTTGTTCTGCATTTTTTGTTTTCCTGTTGTGGTGCAAAGAATAGTGCAGGAAGACTAAATAGCTACATTTGACTATTGGCGCATTTAAATATGTGAAAATAACTTTTATTCTGTAATTTAGTTTCATAACATGTGAAGTTCAGCTTTTCCTTTCTCCCTTGATGTATGCGTGTATGTCCATCATGAAGCAATACATTTTTCACTTAAAATAAGCATCTGTAAAGAGCAAGCTACATAAGATTTAATTCTTATGTTTTGCCTGTGATTCTGTGAAAGCTTTGTTGACAGCCATTGTTTAGTGGCTGGCACATTTTGTAGTTGGGCTGAACAACAAGCAAAACCAGCACAATTGCTTTGCAGGGTTTTCGTACTCAGTGATTTATCAATGGGTTTTTGAGACATTTGCAGTCTCTCTTGGCAGCTGGAAGATCCTAATGGTTAATGAATGTGTTTATTCTTACTGCTGCTGAACAGTGCGTTGCCAGCATGCCTTTGGTACATGAATAGCTTTTGTTCTTACTCTAAAAGAATAGCCACAGTGGCAAAGTTTCCTTTTATTTTCTGTTTAATGTAAAAATCATGAATATGGGTGCATTTATCTGCAGGGAGAAACATTTCCATACTTTGATTTAAAGCGAAGATCATTTAAATTGATGGCATAATGTACTGTAGGATCCTAAGAGTTTAATGGGCTCTCATCACCAAATCTGTCGTAGCTTTTCTTCTCAGCAGGAGTGTGTATGTAGGATGGAACCAAAGCAAGGACACTTCATCCTGGTAAACAATGACATTCCTCACATTGGGAGTGGTTTCATCTTTGTTAGCTTTGACATTCCCAAATTTATCCTAGTCTTTAGTGGTGTGTTTGGCCAAGCCAAAAAGAGATTGGTATGGAATCTTTTGTTTTCCTCTGCAAGACTGGATTTTATGCAGATTTTTCCACGGTCAGAGGCAGAAGAACCACTGCTTAAATAACTTCAGTTAAGAGTGTGGCAGGACAACTTTCATGTTGAAGGGCTTTCCTTCCAGCAGTTTGGCTTTGCAGCCAGCAGTGAGACTTCAGATGTATAAGGATGCAAAAGCTATCTTTCCCTTTGGACAAATCAGTGAATTTGAGGGTTATTTTTGTTGTTGTTTTGGGTTTTTTGGGTGTTTTTGTTTGTTTATTTGTTTTTGTTTGGTTTTTTTTGTTAGAAGTAATTTTCTTTGCCCTAGAACCTAACTACTTGCTTTACATTGAAACACATGTCATGAGTTCAGCAGCGTTTTATTTATAACACTTCAGTACAGTTAGCCACATTCTGGGCATCCGAGAACTGAGACTGAATAGGAATATGGTAAGTTCAGGACTTTTGCCTATTGCTCTGTACATACGCCTGTAATTGTTAAATAATGCTCAAGAAATACCTGTAATTGTAGACCTCAGTCAATACTTACTGAGTGTGTCTATGTGGGCCTGTAGAACTCAAACAATGGGTGACTACAGGCCATATTTTCCTCTTCAGAAGTGTAGGTAGCAGCCTAATTGTGTGGTGGAACTTTCTTCCCTCTGCTTTGCATTTTTATGTGGATCTGTTCACAGTGACAACGATGAGTTCACTCCATTCCATCACGGTCTAAATGGACAGAAAGCATGAGGAAGATGAGGCTATTGGGCTGTTCCGGGCAGCCAGGAAATATCTGCTGGAAAAACACTTAGAGAAAGACCATCCTTCTTGCTTCCATCATTGGAATATGGTTGTGGGCCTTCTGAAAAAGGAGAATGCTAATGTAATCATGGCCTCTTGGCTGCTTGTTGAGCTAGATTAGGTGACTAACCTCAGTGTCACATGGAGCAAAATCAGCAATCAAAATGCTCTGATATTTGGCATGGAATAGCCTCAACTTGATGAACTTCGATTTCTTGTGTTCCATGTGGCTGGACTTCAGCCTCCATGCTGTAGCCCTTTCTGCAGAGAACTTTACTTTTACTTAAGTAGTATGGAGCCAGCACTGGAACTGAACCCTTGGCAGGTATTGTGTGCTTTTTATTTTTTGGAATTGTTATTTATTGCCTGTCCATTCTCAGAGATTTAAAACAGAGAAACTTTAAAAAAAAATCTGAGAGAGCTAAGTGTCAAGGATGAGTGTAATATGGGTGTGGGAAATAGGATACGACTGAAAACCAAAGAGGGGAGTATATGGTCCCATGAAGTAAAGTAGTACATTTCTTTATTTTTCCAGATTTCTTCAGAGAGTTTCCTTGTTTCTCGTCTCTTTTTGTTACTGTGCTTGTATCTACTTCTCTTTCCTCAGCTGCCTCAAAAGGTAGTTACAAGTTAGTGTTTTAGTTCTGTTCGGAGAAATGAAAGATTTGCCTGAGTGACTACTGAGGCATGGTGTTTTTTTGCTTTTGGGTTTGTTTTCTTTTGTTTGGAGGTTTGTTTGTTTGCTTTATTTGTTTTTAAGAAGGAGAGGGTATTTAGACTGCCTCTGTCTGGCTGTGGGCTGAGCACCAGCTGCTGGGGTTTGATGCAGTGGAGTTTCCTGGAAGATGCTCAGGGTGGGCATGTGATACAGCCTGATGACCAAAGCTTGTGTTTTGAAGGTTGCCAAGCAGCCCAGCACTTCCCTAAGGTCTCACCCAGAGTGGAGTTGTTTTGCTGCACACACCACTTCTGTGCAGCGGTTGTTTCCCTTTGCTCAGAGGAGGCACTTCTGGGTAGCACGGCCGCTTTGTGCTGTTTGCAAGGTGTTGGCTTCCATCAGGACCGCAGCTCGGGCACTGTGCTCTGGAAATGATACTGTCTCTGGGTAGTTGTCTTGTGCTCTTTCTTGTCATGACTTGTATGTTCTGGCACGCTCCTTCTTGAGCAGAGCCCTGACCCTAGCATGGTTCCTGGCAGGGCTGGGTTTATGAGTGGTTGTTTTTTTCCACTTACAGCGGTGGGCTGAAAGTGGGAAACTGGCTGGCAAAATGTCCTGTGGGATTTGGGGGTTCGGGTACTAAGGCAGTTCTGCCGGCAGGTGGCAGTTTGTACTGCCGGCAGGTTCTGTGGAGACCCGGGAGTCTTTTTAACCTTGGGAGGGGAGCTCTGCTCCGAAGCAAATAGGTATAACCATGAAAATCGGGGATGGTTTGAACCAGAATGCAGACAGGCAGAAACTATATATTTTACGTTCCTTGTGAGGACTGTTCTGATAAGCTCTTTGCATTGTGTTTCTAAAGGCTCCTGCAGATACCAGGCTCTGAGACTTGCAGAGTTCATTTTCTCTGTTTTCTGTATGTTTTGGGGTATTCTTTGTTTGTTGGCCACTACAGCCCCCACGCGCTTGTCCCTTCTCTTTGTTCTACGTTCATTCTCTGAATTTATCATTAGTTCTAATGTGAAGGTGATGCTGAAATTGAGTAAATGCTCCTTCTTTATCAGTCAAGCTAGGTTTTTCTTTCCTACAGTAAGATACATCTATAGCTATAAACAGATGGAACCTAAAAGCCTGGTAGGGAATAGTTTGACAGATGAGCTGCTTTTAGGTCACCACATTGATAGGAATGAGATTTTCAAAGCTGTCTGCCTGTGGTTCATGTTGAACTTAGCTGGAGTTGAAGCTAGTTTGACTGAGGCTGAATTGCTTGTTCATGAGGTGCTGGCATAGTTCCACTCATCCAAGTAACGCTGACAGCTATGTGTGTAACTCTGTATGGGAAGTGACCTAATGTGTTGCGTGGCTGTGTGAGTGCAGGATGCAAAGGGCAGTGGGTGACAGCACCCCACACGATGCCTTGTGGTCTCTGTGTTATGTGCAAAGGGGGGAAGGCATTCCTTGAGGAATTGTGCTGTCTCCATACAGTCATCTCCCATTGTTTTAGACTTCTCACTCCATTTTCTGTTTGATCAACTCCTTGCTCGCTTGTCAGCTGCGAAGGGATGTAAGTGTGCATCTGAAAATAACCAAGTGTACTCTTATCCTTGCATGCACATGGTTGTCCTGCAAATTATTTATTTCTCTGCATGTGAAAAATATAAAAAAAAGAAAAAGGGATGGGGAAAGGAAGAAGCCATCCTCTCACCTTCTCTTTAGTCTGTAAAGAGTTAGTTTACTATATTTAGAGCATTTTGTATGGATAGAGATGTGCCTAGAAGAAAGGGAACTGAAGAAATAGTCAAAGGTGCCTAGATCAGCAAACATAATAAAAATTTCTCTAAGGAAATATAAGCAAGCTGAAACAACCAGTGCAACTTGAGTGGCCGTCTTAAGTTGAGAGGCATGGAGTAGAGAGGTTTGATATGTCCAGAAAAGGAGAAATACACCAGCCAGTGAAATGCCAATGTATGAAGAGATAGGAAATAAGCTAGTAGGTAATACATTAGTAACTACCCAAGGGATACTGAAGTGGCAAGAAATATGCAGGAGAGAGCTCAGCTGGAGTGTTCTGCCTGTTTTACATCTTCTTTATGGAAAGAGAAGACTAGAAACTGTAACAAGAAATTAACCAGGACAAAAGTCTTTGAAAATATTTGTTTTAATCTCATTTAGGAAACGGAGAGCATGAGGAGGAATGTTATCAAAAATTACTGCAAAGCACACTGACCACCTTCTTCATTTCCTGAGGAACAGGGCATGGAGAAATACATATTTGCAACAAAACAAGTGAGATGGGTTGTTCATGCATTTAAGCTAAGAAGAAACTAAAGCAGTGGAACACGTTACTTGCAAAAATATGAAAAAGAGTTAAATTGGTTTATTTTTTAAATATTTAATTATTTTTATGAAGTGCTGAAAGCTATGGAATTGCAAGAGCATTAGCAAATCTTATTTCCTAATTTTTTGTTTTCAGAAGAAGAACCTGGAATGATCCATGCTTTACTAAGAATCCTGAGTTCATAATTCATTAGCTATTTAAGTTGGTTTTGATCTGCTTGTAGAAATCTGTTTGCCAAATGTTTTTTCCAGAAAACTGAAAATTGAAAATTGCATAGATTACAAAACCCAGAATCCATAACAGCAACTCAAAAGGATTGGGTTCAGATACATTTTGTTAGATCATTTAAAAAATAATTATTGATTAATTATTTTACGTGTAAGGTGTTTTATTTCTCTCAATAAAATGAAGGTACCACCTAGGACAAGAGGAAATGCTTTTATATCTCTTGGATATCAGTTAACTTAATTATAAATCACAATCACAGTTGATGTCTTGGGTATTCTTAGTTGAGAAGTTACTTTATTGTTTCTCTTGGCAGTTCTATTCAGAAATAATAAAAAAACCTCTGTGGAAACACAATCAAGGTCTTCTGAAAAATGTACCTGGTGTTTGAGGATGGGGGGTGGTGTTAGTCTGCATATCTTCTCATAAGAAATGTGTGCATCTCAGAAAAGGGAGGGGAGGAAAAGTGAAGGAGAAGAGATTGTGTAACTGTAGCACTGATAATATTGCTGTGATTTGAGTGGTGAACTAATGTTTAGTCATGAACAAGTGTAATTGTGGTGTCTTGTTTTTCTAAATAGGCAGTTACATCAGAGCCTGTCCGTATTTCCTGCTCTTATACAGATTTTAAAACTGCAATGGAAGTTAATGACAATCGCATCATAATAGCGTCATAAAAGGTTGCCTTTCCAGTTACTCATTAATATATTTTTCCAGTTATTAGGCCTTTTGAATTTCTTAGAAATGTTCAGGATTTATTATATGGTAGAGTAGAAAAAATTTTTTGGTTGACTTGTATTCTACGATAATTCTTTTTTCTATACCTCCTGGCCTTCGCATTCTAGTGGATTTCTTCTCCACAGTAAAACTGTATAGGTTTTTTTTCTGTGTGCACATGTATGAGGGTTTTTTTTTTCCTTCTCACATTTTATTGGTCACTTCCTTTGCATTCATTTTTTGCTGCTTTTTGGGATAAAATAAGCCAGTCTACTTATCTATACAACTGAAACTTTCTCGTCTCACCTATGAAGTCTGTTTCTTTTGGAATCCTAATAAAAAAGAGAAGACACTAAAGGTTTGAATTTCTCAAAAATTTTATTTCTTTGTTCCCAAGACCATCATCTCAGGCTTGCATTTTTCTGAATCATTTCTGCATTTTGGCCAGAAAAACTCACCCAAAACAACCTCAGTGAAAAAAATCAACTCCATATTCTTGAGATTGAGAGCAATTAGGTAATCCAAAGATAGACATATAAAAGAAAAAACTTTTATGTGTACATGTACACAGAAAGCTTTTTGAATGTCTAGTGGATGTCAGCAGGTGTTTTTTAGAAAATCAGCTGGCTTCTCTGCACTCACATGGTTGCAGGCGCTGAGATGATGCTGTCAGCCATTAGAAAGGTAGCCAGGGAAAAAGAAAGTTTGTAGTTACAGGCTGGCTCTCGTCTTTCAAAGCACGGGGAACAGATCTAATTTCTCTGTGTAAGTCAGTAGTCCCTCTGAGAGGGTTGCAATGACCTTTTAAAATGATGTGTGCAGGCTGATTCTTGGATTGCACAGAGCTCCCTAAAAGCAGCATTGCTGCACATGTGGGCATCTAACGGCAGGGAAGGTTGGAGGACACTCACATGTGTACAACGCTTAGCAGAACAGTCTGGATGCAGGCAGAGGAGAATACCTCCTGAGAGGTAATACCAGACTCCTTGAACCATAAAGTACAACACGACTTTCCCAGGTGGATTATAGTTCTAATCATCAGGATTTTGTAAAGTATGTAGGCAGGAGATTGACAGTATGAGTTCATTTCGGTCTTCTCTGCACTGTTGTCTGATAGAATGGTAATGTTCTTGCAATTTTTAGTGCTTGGGATGCTTTTGACAATGTAATTTCTGGCTTGGAAAGGTAAAAAACAGGTAATTAATGATGGATAGAAAAGTATCTGTTACTTCCCCATTCTCTCCTTCCTCCCCGTCTTTGACAGAGGTGATTTCCACTAAGTTATGGTGAAATTGCAGGTCTACATCAATCCTGCAGGAATAAGTTTCTCTTAGAAAAATTGCTGCCTTTGTCAGGAAGCATTGCTAGAGCAGGGCTGCCTTACAGGCAGCTGACAGGATGGGAAGGGCACAATCCTTGTTGGCACAGCTCAGTCCCTTTGTTCCCAAGCAGAGCAAAGGTGCTGGCAGCAAGCATTCAAATTGACTCTCCAGGGCCGATCATCAGACAAATGCCAGCAATCCAGGAAACCTGGACAATGAGTCAGTGTCAGCAGGGAACAGAGCTGGGCACAGGTTTGCCTACAGCACTGCACAGGGCAGGACCAGGGGCTGGGGTGTACATGGGGCTCCTGGCAGAGGCTGCTGGCTGGGGACCACGATGAGCCTGGTCATGGCAGTAAAGGTACATGGGAGCACTCAGGGCCTTAAGAGTCTTGGCTCTTTACCTCTGGAGTGAGTCTCAGCAAGAGCTGCAAGAGCTATGACACTGGTTGTAGAGGGAGCTCTGGTGCATTGCTCTTCCAAAAACGGCTCAGATAAATCTTCCTTACTTTGTGTGTGCAGGTAGGGGTTGTGCTGGACGGTGGTGTTTTCTCTTTGTACTGGCGTGGAAGTGGAAAATGTGCAGATTGATGCACTAAGTATTTACTGAAAACATACCATGGGTTGTTCAGTGTCTTAATAAATATTTAGCACGACGTTGTATTTAATTGTATATGATAATTAAACATACATTTAGAAGTATTGTGACTGTTGTGGGTATTTACATAGACTCAAAATTCTTCATTATAATGTAATATAGTTTGGAAGGTACCTCTGGAGGTAATCTGTTCTGACTTCTATTAAAAGCAGGTCTTTTAAAGTAAGTGCTCATGGCATTGTTTACTCGACTTCTAGCTTCCCTATGCCCATGTTTGACCATCCTCATGGTAAAAAAGTTTCTACCTTGAATTGGGATTTTTTGTGTTAAAACTTCTCACCTACCTCTTGGCCTAAATTTAAAGCGCTGATTTTAATTGTAACATTTTTGCAGTTGTTGTTTGCTGTTGGTATCTATTTTTAGAACTTGTGTGCAAACTTGATACATTTGTGAACATGAGGGGCTGCAGCACAGAATGCAGGTCAAATAGTGTCAAAAGGTGCCCTAGAAGTTCCTGTAATCATCTTTACCAGTGTGTCTTAGGTGTGAACTGTGACACTGTTTGCTGTTGCAATCCTGGATTTCTGTTTCTTGAGAAAAATCTGCCAGCAGCAAAGGCAAAAAAATACAGTGGTACTAAATTGTGGTCAAAGACCAAGTTAAGGAGGTATGTAAGGCCTGCAAGCTAGAACTTATCTGTGAAGTAGGACATCAAAAATGTACATTCCTCTGTGCATTAACCCCCTCTTCATACTGTGGTTGTATCTGGCTCTCTATTCCCCACCTTAGCCTGCTTATTCTTCAATAAATGTCCCTGCTTCTACAGGTCAGGCTTTTTGTCACTAAGACAGCATGTCCTTGTATTGTTTATCAGTAAATAGGATATTTTAGGATAATTTGTGCCAGGCATATCTTCTAAACTTATTTGTTTTGCACTGTTCTTCACATGCAGCAAAATCTTTTTGGTATCAAAACAAACTGACCTCTTCGAAGGCTTATATGTACAGTACTCAAGGTAACTAACAGAGATTGTTCCCTTTCCCTTAACAGATGTGTGCAATAGTACCAATCTTCCTGAAGTTGAAATCATCAGTCTCCTGGAAGAGCAGCTGCCTCATTACAAGCTAAGAGCAGATACAATCTATGGTTATGACCACGACGACTGGCTTCACACACCTCTCATTTCCCCGGATGCGAATATTGACTTAACAACTGAGCAAATAGAAGAGACCTTGAAATACTTCCGTAAGTCAAGAATTCAGAAATTGTACTGAGAAACAAATAAAATAGTGCTATTTTTGTTACCTTCTTTGAAGTATCTGTGCAATTCTTTGAAAGCTGTGGAAAGCAAGAGAACTGGTTGTCATTTATTGCTTTGGTCTCTGAGATTATGGTAGAAAACGAAGGGAACATTTAATCAAGAACAGCTGTTGCATTTGTGATTTGTGCATGTACCTTTCCGCATTATCAAATACTGGAGAAACTGAAATACTTCTTTTTGCTTGTGATCTCTCTCAAAGAGACAGAAATTTCTATATCTATGCGGCTTAGAAAGCTTAGACCTCTTTCCACATCCGCTTTCTTTGAATATGTTCTCTGACACTGTTGTCTAGTGGCACTATGTGCCAGCATCACAGAATGACTTTAAATCATTTTTCTGCAGCTTAAGCTTCTAGAAAAGCCTTGTGAAGAGCCAAACTCTGATGATTTGGTTGAGATGGTTTGTCCCTTCATTCTTTCTTTTGTTCATACTCATACTATCAGACAAAAATAATATTTGTGCCTAGAGGGAACACGAGTAGAGTTGCAACCTTTGTGGTTATTCATTCTTTTGTTTGAGCCTGTAAATACTTTTATCATGGTGAATGGATTCATGTCTCTCTGGTTTCTTCCACTGTGGGTATTGACTTAGGTGTGCAATTAGAGAAGACTTCTGTGATTCATCTCAATAACTACTATGCTGGAGCAATAGCAGTGGATTTACATGGATTATAGTAGTAGGTAGATTTAGGAAGATTTACTGAGGCACTGTAGAGCTTCAGAAGGGATGAGTTACAGGGCTCAGCACAAACCTGTGCAAAGATGGCTTAATTGCATTTTGAAGCACCTGAACAATCACTTTGTAAGGAGCACAGCTGGTAAAGAAAAGCATGAATAACATGAAGAACTGAGTTGATGTTCATGCTTCAATAAAAGGCATGAAGTATTTTAGTAAATAACTTATGTATGCTCTCCACCTACCCCCAATCACACAAAGACAGTAGGAAGGGAGACAAGCTGAAGCTGATCTGTGTAATCAAGTGTACCGCCCCTGGTTTTGTAGTAGCCCATTAATACTGTTACAATGGTGGCAGAAGCTGGCTTAAATAAATATTTTGAAGTGTAAGGTTTCCAAAGTCTTTGGTAACCTGATTAGTCCTGTCTCATGAGTAAAATTGCCTGCATGGGTGGACTGTTGCAATAACCACAGGAAAAATGTTTTGCTAGTGGGACAAAGAACTCAAAAATCCCAATGGCAGCATCCTTCTTCTACCATCTGAGATGATGTTAGGTCTGTGACTGCTGGGGATGAATACAAAATACAAACCTGTGCAGAGGATGAGTTGAGAGCAGCCCTGAGGAAAAGGACTTGGGGTGCTGGTTGACAGCTCAACCTGATCCAGAAATGTGCACTTGTAGCCAAGAAAGCCAAATGTATCCTGGGCTGCATCGAAAGAAACGTGGTCAGCAGGTCAAGGGAGGTGATTCTCTCCACCTTTTCTGTCCTTGTGAGACCCCCACCTCAAGTATGTGTCCAGTGCTGGGGCCTCCAATATAAGAAGGACATGGACCTGTTGGAGCAAGTTCAGAGGGACACAAAAGTGATCAGAGGACTGGAGCACCTCTGCTTTGAAGACAGGCCAACAGAGTTGGAGTTGTTCAGCCTGGAGAAGAGAAGGCTTTGGGGAGACTTCAGAGCACCTTTCAGTACCTAAAGGCGAATACGGGGAAGCAAGAGAGGGACTTTTAAGCAGGCTCTGTAGTGATAGGACGAGGGATAATGGCTTTAAACTGATAGAGAGTCAGTTTAGATTAGTTACATGGAAGAAATTCTTTACTGTGAGGGTGGTGAGGCACTGGAACTGGTTGCCCAAAGAAGCTGTGGATGTCCCATCTCTAGAAATGATCAAGGCAAGGTTGAATGAGGCTTTGAGCAACCCAGTCTAGTTGAAGGTTCCTTGCCTATGGCAGGGTGTTTGGAACTAGGTGGCTTTTAAAGGTCCCTTCCAACCCAAACCCTTCTATTATTCTCTGAAAATGAAGCTGCTTTTATTTGGAAATAACTACTTAAAAAAGAAGAAGCAAACAAGGAGATCTTTGATAAAGAAACATTTATTTCTTACTGCTTACAGGCAGACACTTGTGTATAGATAGTAGTTCAAGAAGTTCAAGCAAATTTGGTCAAGCCTTAGCCCGATACCCTGGAAACTGCGATCTCTGACTTCACCCTGGTTCAGTTACTGTGAACAAGTCACAGACTCCCTCTGTACATGAGAGTGCAAGATCATAATAAATTTGCATGTTTCAAAATTATGGCATTGATTGCAAACATTGGTTTATGGCAAAATTAACTATGAAAGTAAAAATACTATTTTAACTAAGTTGGCAGAAAGGTTCTGTGAATTATGCCACCACCCCTTTGGAGAGTGTTTCAAGGTGTGACTGCTAGCACAATTTTCAGTGCTGCTATTAAGCTGCCCCTCTTGCACCTGTTTAGTTTGTTTCAAAAACCTTGATGAGGGTGTGAGCAAATACTGTAACTTGTGTCTTTGAAGGTTTGATTTTTCAATGACTTATGAAAATTTCCTTGCAGTTGTTTGCATGTTGAGATTGATGCTGGTTTATCACCCCGTGGTGGAAATGTGATGAGTTTCCCACTGTGTTGATCCATATAGAAGAATCAGCAATGACCCGTAGGCATACTGCTGTGGCTTGTTAGAGCAGATTTTTCTGCCTTCCTGTGGCTTTTTTTTTTTTCTTGAGATCCTCAGTCCAATTCACAACCAAAGGCTCAAAATCAGTCAGAATCTGCTGGGCCATGTAATGCAAGAAGATGAACATAAGGCTGCTTAGCTCTTCTTTTTAATTAATTTTTGAAGATATTGGTAGAAAGATGAATAGTCAAATATCCAAGCATTTCAATTTATTCACTGCTTTTTGTGGGGATTTAAGCTATAACACAGGATAGGTGATGTAGAGAATTAGTTCTTCAGATTTAGTTGGCCATTGGGTAAGAAGGCATTTGAGAGGAACTGAATAGTATTAGACCTACAACTGTTCTTTTACATTCTGGAACTCCAAAGCACATCTTTGTTATCATTTTCTTCAGATGGAAGGCTGAGCCAGTTTTTGCCAAATGAATAAAATAAAACTGATGTTATCCTGAAGCATAATCAAATTAATTAGTTGTCATCTGACCAGTCTCATTAAACTGTTGTGGCAGAGTGTCTTTTAAGTAAGCCTAAATGAATGTATGATACAACAAAATGGCATTCTATCTCCCTGCCCCCAGATTAGGGGCAGTCAAGCTCACTTTTATCTGGGGACTGTGGGGAGGTCTGTGTGAGAGCCAGGCCCAGAGCACAACTCTCTGAGCACAGCTACCAGAGGCAGTGAGCAGGCACAGCACTCTGGGTTTTTCCTTGGCAACTTCAGGGGACAGGGCCCATCTGGGAGCTCTCTGAGAAACTGAGGGTGCCCGCTACTGCATGTAAGGTAAAGGTAAGGTGAGCCACAGGAATGTGGGCCTCAGGAAGCCTTAGTGGCTTCTGAGAAGCTGTCAGCTGCTTTTGACCCAAGAGTGTCCTGAGCCTTCTTTGGAGCTGCTGCTGCTCATTAGGGATGGTCAAACCTTTTTAGCTGGTGACTGGGAGAAAGTCCTCTCTAAGAGCCAGGTCTGGAGCACAGCTCCCAGACACAGCCAACAGATGAAGTAGTTTCTGTGGAACGGTGCAAAGAAGGGATCCTCATCTGAGTTCAGAACAACCTAAGCCTTCAGATGTGGTGGCAGTGTGCCACAGGGTGCATTCTCCAGGTTTTGGGCTACCTGTCCCGCAGGGCAGAGACTTTAGCCCAGGCAGAGCTTCAAATTGGGAAGGGAGTGCTGCAGGAGTCGAGTTGCTGGAAGTGCCCAGAGCTGCTCCCTATCCTGAGGTAGAGGGAGATGGCCTCCTTTTATGCAGAAGGTGTGCTGCTGTTGAAAAGTTGTCACCAGGCGAGGTTGAGAGGAAGTCAGCAGGCCATGCAGCATCACAGAGAGTGAGACATAGACAGGATCTAGGAGTGGCTGAGACACCAAAGGGTTATGTTCCCATTCAGAGGGACCTTGACAGGCTGGAGACATGAGTCAAGAGCATCCTTGTGCTATTCAGCAGAGAGAAGTGCAAAGTCCTGCAGCTGGGGAGGAACAACCCCACGCACCAGGAGATGCTGAGGTCCAACTGGTGGAATGCAGCCTTGCAGAAAAGGACCTGAGGCATCCTGGCGGACACCAAGGTGGACATGAGCCAGGAATATGCCCTGGCTCAAAAGTAGACTAATGGCATCCTGACCTGTGTTAGGAGGAGCATTGCCAGCAGTTTGAGAGAGTTGTACTCAACATTGGTGAGGCCACATCTGGAGTGCTTTGTCCTGTTCTGGACTCCCTTATTCTATATTCCTTCAGTGTAATGCATTCCTTTCCTCTCCCAGGAAGCTACAATCATGTCTGTCAGTGGGTTTTTTGCCTTATTAGAAAAATAGGTCATAACCATGCAGCTGTAATATTTTTGTCTAGCCGACTGAGCATGATATTCAGCTCAACTTCATTTTAGAAATGTTTTTGCTGTCTCCAGGAAAAATTTTAAAAAAAAGGAGATTGTAATGTACATTATTTCCAGGTGGTGAACAGTTAGCAAAATTTGTTTCTTTAGAGCTTTATTCTTTATTTTCTTAATTTTAGATAGGGGTGTATTATCTTAAATGTCTGGCACTTGCTATTATGGTCTTATTTACAGTGTTAAAGCGTGCCCAGTGATACCTTAATTAAGCTACGCAGCTGGTTTTGCAGGAAGGTTGCCAAAGATGACATCAATTTTGGTTTTATAAAAATGCAAAAATAGTGCTCTCCAGTAATTATTTGGGGGAAGGGAGAAATAATCCTTTCGTGTGGAAAATAGCTTTTTGTCATTAAGTACTTTAATTTCATCTGACTGCCCCTGTCTCATGTTAAATCATTTTGTTTCAGTGGGAGAACAGTTAGACCCTCTTCTGATTTAGAAGAGTCTTTTCCTTGTACCAGGTGAGGTCAGTGTGTCCCTAGGGTGTGAAGCCACAAGCTCTGTCCCATCTGTAGGAAACACTTGTACTATTTTGAAGCCCTGGGTAGTCAGCCCAGTTTGACAAAGGAGAGTCAATTAAATCTGAAGCACTCATTTTTCTACTACCAATTCTGAAAGCTGCTGGTAATAATGTCCTCAGTGCTCTAGATTTTTCTCTGGGTTCTACTCTTTCCAGGTAAAGCAAGACTTCTTGCTAAGTAAAACACTAGACTGGAAGAGATCACTGTCCTAAGTTGCAGAGTTGTTCGCCCTTACTAAACGTGTAGTCACAGGATGACTCCTATTCATTGTTCTTTTAGAAGGTGAAAACACCAGTGACTTTTCACTTCAGTAAATGATTCCAGTTTAGAACTAAGTGTGACAGCCCGTCCTTGGGCTTTTAAATATGTCTGCTTTGTCAGTTTGCAAAGTATGTGTTGTGGCAATGCCTGACTGTGATCAATATGCATTGCCTAGCGGTGGCCTGTACAGCTACTGCTCTGATAAAAAGGACTCCAGACGATGTTAATGAGATAGGCAACTTTATCCTGAGTGGTGGTGACTGTACTGGTGACTGTAGAAAATGATGATGCGATATGGTGTTTAATTATCTGAACCATCCTGAGCCTGTAGCCAAGAGAAGAAATGTGACCCAGAGGTAATCAAATGGGAGATAATCCATTGCAGCTGCCACGGAAATACTCCATCCAGCTCCAGTGTTCAGTTTCAAAAAGCATCCTCACAGAGTTGTAAAAGGTTTGGAGAAAAAAGCTGAGAATGACTAAGCATGAAAACACAGGATTTATAATAACATGCTATGTATTGACATCCTGCTAAGACTTTGTTTGCCAGCAGAGATGACTTGCTGCTGCTTTGCACCCTAGCAGCACAGTGCACTATAGTCTTGAGTGTGCTGCTGTGGGAGTAGATGAAAGTACCTTTGTCAAAAATTCTCTTTAAACAAAGGAAGGGGTTTGCATGGTTTTTATAACCTGGGTAATTTAGACACATCAGTTTAATATTGACCTACGGCATGGATTTATTTCAGTAAAAACAAAAGAGGGCTCTTGAGCTTTTCAAGCCATCTTTTATGACTAATGAAAACCCTTTGTAACCACAAACTTAAGGAATGCTTAGTTTAGCTGTTCCCAGTTGACTACCAGAATTCTTTACCAATCTGTATGTTTTGACCTGTGGAGAACAGATAAAAGGGGAGGGGTTTGTTTAGTTAGAGGTAAACATTAAAAAATAGAGCAAAATTTAGCAGCTGAAAAGGAATGCTGAACAAATGTGAATAATTGTATTTAGGTTTGGAATAGGAAAATGCAACTTCGTTATGGTCGCAGACCTATTACCCTAAATCTTTTTTTAACCCTGTTTAATATGAACTTTTAGGTAAGTAACACAATAATACCCTAACCAAATGTAGCACTGCATTATAGAGATTGGAATACACAGAGGTTCAAAGTTTGCAGAATCAGTCCTCCAGAAAAATGTGCTGTTCTGACAAGTTTACTCTTAAGATGAATCTGGTACACCCCTGTAGGAAGGAAAAGTAGGGCTGCAAAGGTCGAAAGTAGGTTCTGCAAGTGTGCAGAACTTTGGTCACAGATTTGCTTGGTAAAAAATTCCCATTCAACTTGACAACCCTTCCAGCTTCATAGAGCTACAATTCCTCATGTAATTGAAGGGATGCTTGGGAGTGGATACCTGGATATATAGCATTCTGTCTGCCCAGGGTTTCTGTCTTCATGCTGGGAAGATAATACTCTTATTCTGTATTTCCAGGTCTCTTGAGGAGTTCTAAAATCATTTGGCCACACGAGTGATTTTCTCCACAGAAAAGTAATGCCTTTCTGGATTACACCAGTATGCTTCCAATTAGTTCTGAAAAAAAAAAAAATCAATAAAACAAACAAACAAACAAATCTCCAAGTCCCTACCTTGAACTATTTTTATCCTGTCTCATTGAAAGGAGTGTGTGTGCCATGGGAAGGACAGCGAGAAGAAAATTCTAGCATGTTGAAGATTTCCTTTGTTTAAAATGTCAGCAAATAAAAAAAGGAGATTGTCCCTGCAGCAATTTAAGGTGGTAGCCAGTGTTAATTCTTTCTATTTTAAATGCTTGTTTAATAGCATTGCCAGACCGAAATTACCTTTTGGACAAAAATGATACAAGTGGAACAAATAGCTTATATGCAGAGCAATTGAGTTGATGTTGCCATAGGAACCTTTATTTTTCTCTGGCAGTATTTTAACAGTGTAGCCTTAATTGCATTTAATAGCATGTATAATTTTTTCCTTGTGAGTATGCATAACTGAAACTCTGCAAGACTCAAAGCTACTGCAGTGATAATTTCTTACACCAGTAGAGCTGAAATACTGATATGGTCAAGAAACCAAAATATTTTCCTCTGCATAGCTTGACCATTCCTTACCTATTTCTGTTACAGTAAAGCAAAGTGGTACCAGTCAGGGAGTAGAATAAGTGATAACAACCTAGAAGAGACATGAGTGAGGGTGAACTTAACAGATACCTGCAAAATCATGAGTGATTGAAAAGGAGAGATGAACTGCGCATTCAGATTTCCAGAGCTGGAAGCATCAAATTAGGTTAGTAAATGTGAGTTACAAAGCAAAAGGTGAGGGGTGTGTATATAATGAGCAGCAGATGTGTGGAGTTCCTTGCAAGAGGCTGTTGGAGATGCAAAAAATGTATGTGGGCTCAAGAACAGAGAGGATAAGTTGTTCAAGAATTGCTAAAAGCAGTAGCTGTATCTGTCTCAGGCTGTCTCTGATGATGACTAAATCAAAGGTTGGGAGGACAGTTGTGGAAATGTTGGGCAGTTCCCTGTTGCCTGCTCATGGCTGTTCTTGTGGATGGAATCTTTGGCTAGACAGACACTGAAGACTTCCTTGGTCAGACCCAATATGGCCTCCTACCATGTGTTGCT
This sequence comes from Callaeas wilsoni, assembly GCA_013398955.1. Classification (NCBI taxonomy): domain Eukaryota; kingdom Metazoa; phylum Chordata; class Aves; order Passeriformes; family Callaeidae; genus Callaeas; species Callaeas wilsoni. Next base: position 91,796 of record VWPU01007701.1, on the reverse strand, counting down.
AACATAAGTCACATTTTTACCTATCTCAGTGCTTCTACTGCTATTTGCAAAGAAATAGTGTTTCCTAAAAAGGGGGAGAAATGGGTGAAGAATATGTGCTGGTTATGAACAAAATAGATGTCAGTCCCCTTGGTATCTGTACCTGCACATATTCAGACATGCTTTTTGAATTGCTGTGTTTGGTTATTTAATGCCATCTGGTCCTCAGACAGGTTCTCTCCTAATAGCTTAAGTACAATTTTATTGGGAGCTGCAAAAGTATTTTCTTCCATTCCCAAAACACTGAACACAAACATTAAGTTATTCTGGGTGATGACCTTCAGCATTTTTAGGAATAGAGTAATGAAAATTTGCCCTAACCTCTTCAGCTATGAAACTTAGATGCTTGGGGGAAAAAGAAAGAGGCAGTGGTTCATGGAGAGGGCAAAAAGTAGAAACAGATTAGCTTTTTTTTGCAAGGAGAAATGTATTGCTGTCCTGATTTTGCTGATTCTTTGGGTTTTTTTGTTTGGCATTTCTCAACAGCAGGATGCAGAAAGGATTCTATTATATCAGACCAGAATAGTGTAACAAAGCAGTAACATAGTTTAATTTTCCATGGGGAAGGCAGGCTTTTATCAAACTGTGTGGAGGAGAGTAGTAATGGACTAGATTTTCATTATTAATGTACCACATGTCCCCAGTGAATTGCAACAGTGTGATGCAGTTTTTCTGTGAGCAGTAGCAATGAGTCGTATCATCTTTCTTAGCAGCGATTTTTGTTTCCAGTATGGAGGACTCCTTCTAGTATGTAAAGCCAGAAACAGCAAAATGCATTTTCTTCATCTCTGCATCGCTTTTGGAGCCAGCTTGTCTCCATGGCAACACATTAGCCTGAAAGAGATGTGGAGACTGGGGAGGAAAGGAATGAGTTAGAACCAGCCGGGCGGTGGTGTGTGTCCCCAACGTCAGCGCATCAGCCTTTTGATAGGAGGATTTTGTTAACACCCATCCAAGGCTCCTGTGCAGAGCTTCTTTATGAGAGGAGCTGCCAGGGCATTTGCTTCCTTTCTGCATCCTTTTTCTATTTTTTTTTTTTCTTCCAAATACACCCTCCACACCCCCCTTTTATTTTAGTTGCGGCCTCTGTGAAGATGTGCAGCTCGTTTTTAGCTTCCTGTGAGCTGCCCGGTGCTCTGGCATTTTGCAAAGGCATGAAGGCATGGCTGCATTTCACTTGACCTTAGCAGCGAAGTGAAATCTCCTGTATGTCACTGAAGGATACTGACTATGCAGAAATTTATTGAAGCAGATTATTATGAACTGGACTGGTATTATGAAGAATGCACGGATGGTAAATATTTCTTTCTAGTCTCTTGTCGCAGAATTTGGAGCTTGTGAGACCGGAGCGTCATTATTCTATGATTTTAAAAAGGAAATACACAGAAAAAGGCAACACCCAGGTGTAGCAGAGATGCCTGCCCCTCTTTTGCACCACAGCATCTCTTTTGAGTGTGCTGCAAGAGACTCTGCTGTATAGCTTTTTCCTCTCCGAAGGGAGTGGCAGAGCGGCATATGCTCTGTATGAGCAGTCTTTGGGCAGGGGAAGGAATATTCGAAAAGCTAATTGTATCTATAATAGTTGAGCCAAATTTAAGTATACTGACGGTAAGATTGATTATTGGTTTGAGTTTGAAGTCTGTGTTTTTTCTGCATTACTAATATACTGTAATATGTATATATTTGATGTGTTAATAGGCAGTACATGTTTTCTCTCTGGTTATTTGTCTGTGAAAGACATTAAAAAATATAGATTTTTAAAAGTGAGCAGATTAATTAACTTTTTGAATTGGAAGAATTACAAACTCTGGCAAGCATTATCTTTTTTGCCATTTGCAATTTTTATGTAATGTTTGCTAGGATAATTATTTCTGTATCAGGACACCGATTGTTTTCCTCAGCCTTCTGATAGAAGGTATACAAGAAAGGGTAAGTAATTGCTAAAACTCTATTCTCTGCAGCATGAAAAAATCAAGATCCCTTATTGATGGCACTCTGAAGCAAAATGCAGCCTTTGGGAATGCAGTATATGGATTTTATTCTGGTTGGAGAGCTTAGCTTAAACAAGGCAAGTCCAGGGTCACAGTGAAGCAAAGCACAGAAAGCAGTAAGGAGTGTAGGCCCAGGGGATGATGTACATGTGTAATACACAAAGATATCTGTGATAGTGCTATGATAACAATACCAGAGGGGACATGAAGCGTAAAGATAAGGGTGACAAAATTTGAATGGTTTTTTATGGTCTTTTGAATGTCATGTGCCTCCATTTGTTTCTCAGTACTAGATTTCAGAACTGAATGCAGTTTCAGAAGCTTGTTACACTTGAACTTCTGTTATGTTTAATTGGTTATTCCTGTCCAGGTGTTCAAAGAGAGAGGTGCATATTTATTTGAGAGATCTGACCACTTTAAGTTGGATTGAATCCATTATGTAACCTTTATCCTCTAGGTTTAACCCTAGTAAATCCTGTAGCATCTGATTAATCTGTATGATGTAACAGGCTGAGTTGGCCTGCTTTTAGAAGCTTAAGAAACAGACCAGTTGTACAGTCAATAGAAGCTGTAGCTTTCCCCACAGGTTAAGGATCCCACAGGTAGCATTTGTTTGCTTTTTTTCCAGTGGTTCATTTTTATGATCCTTTGTCTGTCTGGTCAAAGTGTCATTATGCAGAAGTGTGGTGTGCCTGAATGTCTGAGCTAAGAGCTGATCTGCTCACCCATTTTGTCTTAAGGTGTGTGCAGCACTGGAGAAACTGTGGGAGTTTCACGGTAGTGGAATAAGCAACAGGTGTTGGGCAAACATTTAAATACCTTGTGGGATGAGGGCCTCAGGTGCACGGTAGTGGTTGGTTGGATTCTGGGCTTACAGGTTTTCCTGTCAGCGCTGAGCCCCTGCCCAGAATTCTTCTTCCATGAGCCGAGATCTGCAGCGAGTCAGCTGGAGTACGTGCTGGCTGTCTGCTTGAAGTATTTGGGAAGTTCTTCCCTAAGAGAAAGAAGGGTTTAATGTGTGATAGAGAAATATCTCTCCAGCAGGTAAGGCATAATGCTTTTTTGCATTTTTTTTATTGCTATTATTTTTAAATTAAAGTATTAGTTTTTACATGATGAAGGACAGTGCTGTCAGTCCTGTCTCAGCCTCTCAGGTGAACAGCAGTCTCATAGGGTTCATAGAATTTTATGAGGTATAGATTCCTTTTGCTTCTTTAAGTTCAGGTGTGTGAGAGAGAGGAGGATTGGAGAGATGCAGTGGAAGACAGTCTTTGGCCTTAGATACTGGCATGTTCATTTGGGTTTAAAATAATGTTGGCACTTACCATTAATAGAGAAAGGTATTCTAATTGTGGTAGGAGACAAAAGACATTGTTATAGTAGAAAATAGAGCTTTTCCAAAAACCTGGAGCAGGTGGTATATTATAAGAATTGCCTGTCTCTTGATAGGTTTTTTATTTTTCTGCCATGTATTTGTTGATACCAGAGTAATTTTCCTGAGATTCTTTTTACATTCAGTATAATGAGATAGGCAGTTGCAGCTCAGCTGACCTGTTTTGAATATCTATTTTAAGACAAATTGAAGCACAGTTAGAGAGCCAGTTTCTCTGCCATACATGGACTCTCCGGACCTCAGATGTATGTGTGCATTCAGTTATGAATCACACCCAGTTCACCCTTCTTGCTAAATAAAACATTGGAAAACAGTGGGTGGTACATTAAAACTAATAGGAATCTTCACAAGATAATATCCTGCAGAATTATTTTTCTGATGAAATTGTTCATACATTCTTTGTCAGAGCCTCCGGGACTCATATTTCCATTTAAAAGACATGAGTTCATTTGGTTTCCTTTATTTAATAATTATTTTAACAGCATATGGTTTCTTGTTCTTCAAAGAAAAAAAAAACAGTCTAAAATTATATCAGGATATAAGGTTTTAATGCTATTATTTAACTTAAATGATAAAGAAGTGACTCACTGTTACCTCAGGCGTTACGAATTTTTGTAATGACTGACATTAATGATGTCTTCAACTTGCATTTGGTGGTGGTATTTTTTCAATATCTTGCAAAAGAAAAAGAAAAAATGCTCAAAATTAACAACTTGTAAATCTTGATGAAGGCTTTCTAGGGTTGGAATAATTAACTAATTCTTTTACATAAGGTACTTCAGAGAGTTTATTTTTGGTAGGAGTAGAAGGAAATAGACAATAAAATGTCACACTCTATTTGAATCACTGGTGTTAACTAACATTACAGTAAATTAAAACTTCTGTAAATAACTACTACACCGTGCTTTTTAGATAAGTTTTCAAGTAAAATATTTTATAATATGAGTGACACTTGTCACCTTACTTGGCATTAACAAAGTATCTTATGTAGGTGGAATGGGGAAATAGCTGGGCCTGTACTTGAGTAGGAAAGTAGCTATTTTCGTAGCAGACTTGGACAGAACTAGCGGTAAAGAGGAAAAGGTGAAACTTTTGTAGACTCATGTCCTGAAAGATAACTGTATAAAAGTTTAAGTTCATCTAGGTGTTTTTGAATAGAAAAAATACATTCTTAAAAATCCCACATGCAGTGCAACTTGGATGAAAAAAAGTGAATACTAAACCCCCACAAACTACCAAACAAGTAAACAGAAAGATAAGTATATATCCTTATAAATTTTTATGAATATGCTTATTCCGTATCTCTCTCTTAGTGCAATATTTTTCTAATGAGCAATGCTTTCTAGAGAAATCCAGGTTGACTTAAGAGTAAATTACTTTTCTTGTGGTTTCTTCCATTACTTATTTATTTCTACCTCAACAGTTCATAACAATGCATGAGTTCAATTGTCTACAATTCCAGATGACTTTGTGAATGTGCAATTGGATCTTTCCTCCTCTTGTTGGCCATGAGTTTTTGCAATTTCTTGAGGAGGAAATCGTGTCTTTCCCTTTTTTCCCCTGCCAGACCCACATCATGCCTGGTTTGTTACACATGCTGAACCTTCTAACCACTTTTATGTTTGCCTGAGCCACTCCATCTTGTTCCAGCACCCCTTCCTGTATTTTCTTTGCACTCATGTGGAAATGTTTTTACCACCTGTTATATTTGCAGTTACTTTTTAGAGCTTCTCTCCTCTGTTCTATTTTCCACTCCACTGATACAATTATCAGCAAGCTTACTAACTTGCTTTTTAACAACAGTGAACGATGTTATTGCTTGTTCTGCTTGATTTGAGTGATTACTTATTGTTGCTTTGCTTATGTTAGTGTGGTGACCCATCATCTCCCTCATACACTGGCCCCTTTTGTGTCCATCCTTGTGGACAGAGTAACCCTGGTGTTACTCTGAATCTCAGTGGATGCTGGCACTGGGCATGCTGTTGAAATCTGGGAGAATCTTATGAACGCCTTTAGCACGCAGTCTCTGAAACAGCCCTTGCTCTATAGGTATGCAGCTAAAATGCTCATTCAGGTTGATCTTGTGCTCCCATGTCCATTACCTCTATTCTTGATAAATATAGTTGAACCTTGCCTATATTCACAAAATAGTTGATACTGTTTTTCTGCTTTTTGCCATGCCAGTTCTTTCTCTTTACTCCTTCATTGACTTGCTGTTCTTTAGCAAGTCACATAAGCCACATAAGGCAACACACATTGCAGCATAGAGATATCTTTTGGTTTTATTCTGCTCAACTGCTAAATATCCTGTGTTTTCCCACTTCATCCCATTTCTTTCCCTTTCTGCAAGAGTAACATGCTGTCCTTTTGGTTGAGTGACAGAAAATATTTTGTGTGGGATTTTTAAAGAGTGGGAAACATGAAACCAGTAAAAATTTGAACAAACTAACTTTGCTTGACTGTACATATTAACAGAAAGCACACATTCAATAACCAATTTATCTGCCTCCCTGAACAGCTCACCCCAAAATACCCACATTTCTTCATCAGCATGCTTTAAATCCAAGTGCTGACATTTCATCTGCTGTTTTTAGACTTGTTTGCTTACAGACAATCTCTTTGTTCTAGAAGCAGCATTGTTAGTTAATTGTGCAGAAGTTAGATATTTTTATTGATAAGGGGAAGTTAAAATGATATGAATGCATTGGAGTTCCTTGGAAATAATGAGTCAGGATATGAGGGTTTGTTTGTATTGTGTCCAGCCTCACCTTTCTTCAAACTAGCTCCCGGTTTGTGTGTTTCCTGTTTCATGGCAAAGCTGCCAAATACACTCTGTACCTCAGCGCAGGCATTGTACTAGGATTGTGCTTGGAGCGCTCCCTTTAAGCTTCCTGATAGGAGATAAAGGTCTTCAGCCTCCAGTTCAGGGTGAGGCTTGCAGCAAATAGGGCAAATTTACTTTGCAGTGGAAACCCATAAAAATGAATCTTCATTCTAGTATACTCTTAAAGTCCCTGAGTATGTGTTTACAGGAAATACTAAAAATCTCTTGAATCTTTCCAGATTAGATTGTGTATTTTCAGAATGGAATACAATGTAGCGTTTGGTTTTTCTTAAATTTTTTTCCGTAGCTGCTTATTTTTTGGTGTTTGTTGGAAACATGGCTTGTAATCTTTAGCGAGGAAATATTCCTACACTGCTAAGGGGGTGTGATGCAGAATACATGAAAAATGAGTTGATAGTGTAAGGGTGGGGCATACATTCCTTCTCCACCCATTATAAATTTGCATCAGCATTTATCGTATGCTGATATGAAAACAGAAATTGCAACACTTTCTCTCAGCTTTTGAATGTCAGAGCCCTCCTGTGTGGCATGAGTTCATATTAGTCACAGTTCAGAAGCCAACTTGTGGGAATGTTTATTTACTTTCCTTACACTGTCGTGTGTTTTGGGCAGCAACATGCCTGCTTTCAGTGTGTCCTTCATAAACTAGATGGTGAGCTGTAGTTGACCTCTTGTCAGGATTATTAAAACCACAGCATGTTTGGCAGGGGTGAACTTTTCTGTCCCTAGGCTTTAAAAGGTGCTTCTTGCATTCTTTTAGTATGACTTACTGTTTTGGTTACTCTCTCAATTTCCATTTTCTAGCTATTACTGGAATGTGATAAATGGACACTGAATAGCAAGTAGGTACTTAAGACTCTTACTTGTCTAATTGTAAGTATTTTTTTAAGAATTGATTCAGTGTTACAGGGAAGAAATGAAGACAGAAAATCTCTAAGCTTCAGAAACTAGAAGTAATCCTCATTATTACTAAAATTGCATCTTTTAATGTAATGATGTGGGGAGAAAGGGACAATCCTATTTTTTTCCAACTGAGTTCTTGAGGTTATTGCTGCTGCTGAATATTGCAATAAATTTTGGCAAAGATCGAGTTGCTTTGAGTAGCAAGATCTTTCTTTATTCAGAAATGTGTGTTTCTTTCCTCAGCAACCACTTACATGTATTTCATATCCTTTGGCTATTATTTATATAAACATTGTTGCATTCTTTGTATATAAATATCAGGAGTTTTAAACAGAACAGAATCATTCATGATTATTGTATAAAAGTAGTTGCTTCCCATCTCATATTACCCTGTTCTTCCTCACCACTAGAGAAATGGTAATAGAGAAATAGTTCCTACACTACCCAAACAGTTACGTTCTGCTGGCTTGTAATGTAATGTTTGTCTGTCTGTTCCTAGCAGTTATGTCCCCTCAGAGGATGGTGAGGTGCCTTTTCCTTGCAGTGCCCCCACTTTGCCTGCCAATGCTTTGCACCGTGACTTGGATGGGAATGCTTTAGCAGCAAAGGTCGCCTGTTTGCCACTGCAAGTAAGGGAGGCAACTTGGCAAACATTAAATATATATGGCTGCAAAAAGTTAAATAAGAAAGCCTGCCCTGTGTGTGTGGTCAAGGTTAGCAAACACAACCTGTTGGAAACCAAGAGGTCTGAGAACAGGAGATTTGTTTCTTGTTGAACAAAGAAGAGATGCATGCACCCTTCAAAATTCTCTTGGGTGCCATATGTGGACTTGTGAGGTATTTCTTTTCCCACAGCAGACTGAAGAGAAAAATGACTGTGGAAAACACAGTATTTGACAGCTAATGGGATATGTCATCTAAGTTATTTGTACCAGTGTAATCTCTTTTTTGTAGAAGCAATAAAAAAGCTCCTTTCCCCAGCCTAATTCTTCATGCAGTGGTTTTAGTGTGTGGTGGATGCTGCAGTCAGACTGTACTGCACAATAGTCCTGGGTATCAAGATCTCTCTGCTGGGTGGGATTGGCTGTGCGTGTGTACAGGCTCAGGCTGTTCACAACTCCGGTGAGGTCTTGCTGCGTTGGGCAACTGGAGAGGTGATTTATGACTCTGTGACGGTGCACACCCTTCCCCAGGTGTGACAGGCAGAGGCTGGGTCAGACTTCCGTGTTGAGACACTTGCAGGGAGCTACCACTTCACTCGTAAGAGCAGGGGCAGAAGAGAGGGAGCCTTGTTGATGTGAGGAGTGTCATGGAGGGGCTTTCAGCCCACTGACTGTCTGAAATATTTTAGTGGGGCTTTTGAGCAAAAACTGGCTCCTATCAGAGCTGGTCTGAGGAGCAACATAAACCTTCTAGTAATTATTAGACAGATGGTCTCTTCCCTCCTCCACCCCATCTGTACAACACAAAGCTGTTGCACTAAGGACAAATACTCAGTCGCTCTGGAGTTCCTTGGCTGAGCATGTGAGTGAGGAAAGATGGTATCCTGCTTTGTGGAGACCTTGCTTTGCTCTCCCCAAAGATACAGCCTCCGAGGGAATGGCTTCCCGTCACCCGTGAGACTAAGGCATCGTTTCGTGTCTATCTGGGATAACTGCAGCAATGTCAGTAAACGAAGAGGAAAGCTATGAATATGACTATGAGAAGGAAAATGAGAGGGAACGCACTTTTGACAGGCAGAGCCTTGATATCCTGGAAGAAGGTACTTCTCATCCTTTGGTTTTTAATCTTTCATGGTAGTAGCGCATGGCAACATATAACTGATTTGAGTGGTGTCTTGGATTCAATAGACAAAATTCTGTGTTTTACATGTGTAGCCAGTACGTTTGGATGAAGTATTCATCTAATATCTAAATAAGATAAATCTTAATTTATGTATACTTCTTTAAAGAAGAAATGCATGATCAACAGATGTAGACTGTGCAATACTTATTTTATAATGAAACAAGAATTGGGAAATTTTCTCTCTCTGGCATTGAAGTGCATTTTTTATATGCACACCATGTGTGTCTTATGAAACTATATATTTTAGGTTGTCAGTCCCAGCAGGTGCTTCTAGAACAGAGCAGCAATTCTGTGCTTATCCCTGTATTTGAAAATGCATAGACAGAAATAATCCAAGTGTGGGATCTTATGACTTAAACTTTCAGTAAAAAAAACCAACGCAAAAATGTTGTCGTACTTTCTGGAAATAATGGGCAACTGGCCTGTTCAGATGGAAATGGGAATGTATGTGCATTGAGAATCTTCCTGTGCACCTGCTGTATAGAGAGGGTACCTATTATAGGGCTGCTTCCAGCCAATCTGGCAACCTTTTTCGGGGTTTCGGGTAGCAAAAGCTGAATGCACTGTTCGTGTTATTTCATGGACTGTAAATTTTGCTCTGAAACAGTAGTTTTATGGTAGAGAATTGTTGCTTCCAAATAAACTGTTGTAAAGCTGATGTAAGGATGCTTTGAGGATTGTTAGCCCAGAGAATGCAATGTGTTGTGAATTTACATTCTTGTTCATCTCATGGTTAACAGTTCCTGTGTCCAGAGTTCTTGGTGAATGAGCCATGCTCTTTGAATGCCATTGCACAGGATTTTCCTGTAAAAACTCCCTCAAATCAAATCCCACAACCAAATATCCCACCTGGTTTTCAGATTTGTGTGTCTATGGAAAAAAAAAAAAATGCTGAAGAAAATAGTGGTAAAAAGAAAATTTAAAACTGGGGATTGGAATGGAGAGGAAACTTATAAAGAGAGGCCAGCTGACTGTTTTTATATTTTATTCCTGGTTTTTTAGCAATTAAATTATTGCTGAAGCAAACATCATACTGTTCTTATTCTTTCTGCTGACTTTATCCTTCATCCAGATCTAACAGTCTGAAGCTATTCTTGTTGATTTTGAGAGGAGGGGAAAAAAAAGTTGAGTTCTATCTGGGATAAATTTAGCCCTGTCTTTCTACAGTGCCTTTTTCTCAAAAGCTGTGTTTGAAATGTCTTCTAAAGATGCCTTTTCTTCTCCACCTATGCGTTCATGTCACCTACACACTCAGTGTAGCAGAGATACAGATACACAAAACCTATATATGGTATTTCTATGTATCTTTGCATGTGGGAGTGCTTGCAAAGGGTAGTATTTCTCTAGGAGAATGGGTGAGTCAGTGCGTTCTGTAAGTAAAACGGATGGAAACACCAGCATGGAGCCTTTTCATCCTGAACAAAAGAAACATTTTAGCTATATCTGGCTATGAATCTGGTACCAGAAATGGGAAATCAGAGGATATGCTTCTCTTGAACCATTTATAGTTATTGAAAAGAAGAGGATAAAAATTGCGGAGTGTTAAGGAGATAAGACTCCTTAACTGTTTGGCCTATTCCATGTGCTGGATGTGTACTCCCTTCCTGACTATTATGTCCATAGCAATTTTGATGTAGTGAGGTTTTTCTGTGTCCCAAGTTTTAGATGCTGTAACTTCCCTCAGTCCTGTTTCTGGAGCCTGTCACAGAATTAGTATTATCCCTAGCAGTATTACAGTTGGCCCTCTTGATGAGAGTGGAAGGCACCTTCATAAGGGTCTGGGCAGAACAGTCCTAAAGTCACTGCATTGCTTTGGAATTGTAAAGTTGCCTGACAACAATATATTTACTTTTCATTTGGTAAGCTGCCCTCGGGGCTGACCACAGTGAAACTTTGCTCAGGGATATCTGTTGATGGTGTCTACTCAGTTTTTCTTCATAAAGGAACCTGAGCTGTGAAAGGACAACCTGTCACCTTCCTTTGAATAGCGATTTGTTGGGTCAGCTGTTTCTGAAAGGGAGCTATGTTTTGATTCTTGCTTTTGCAGCTGGGACAGGAAAAGACCTGTCTTTTACCTACTTAGGACCTATGATGGCAGCCATTTCCATTTACTAATGTAGTAGTTTAAAAGTCGTATTTATCTGAAGTACTTAGTAAATGCAGGCAAAAAATCTATCTCAAGTTGAATTAAAAAGAAAAAAATAAGTCTTGGGATCACTATTAAAATCTTAAATCAGGCACTTCAGGGGTCTGACTTTCAGAAAGTATAAAATACAGTAGGATGGAGGCCATTGAGAGCTCCGTAATCTGTGAACGCTAAAGCAAAAGAAATGGAGAGGAGTAATTTTTGAAAGCTTTGGCACAACCATTCCCTCCCAGAGTTGGAATAGGAAAAGATCACATATTTAAGAAAGGAAACAGATGACAATGTGTAGCTTACAGGCTGGTAACTTCATTTTAGGATTTTTAAAGATGTACAGTCTAGATCCTGGTTTAAATCTTTCACCCATTTATTAGTTACATTGACTGAAGTCCTGACACTTCTTGACAAGAAATGAATGGAAGAGAATGTCAAAACAGTAACTGAGTGGCTAGTAGTAAAAAATGCTGCAAAATAGTTTTAACTTCAAGAGAAGAGCTGTTCTGAGCTGTGTCTGTAAATGATGTATGCATTAAAGCAATTAAGAGAATTAAGGTGAATTCTCTCCAGAAACTTTTTCTTATTTTATTAGTTTTACTTTGTGTCTGTATTTTCCAAGTTACCAGATTTGATCTGTGTTTATGCTAATAGAAGGAACAAGTGTCTGATGCTGTTTTTGAAATTTCTCTTAACTTGATTTTTCATTCATCACAAGAAAATTTGATGCAGTTCATGTCCTACTTAGAGGAAGTACTTTGAAATTACTCCCTGCCTGAGGTTTCAGGCAGATGCTTTAGGAAAGAAGTAACAGCAAAGTGGGGGGTTTTTGTCATCCTGAGGTTAAGTAATAACAAAGGTTTGTATGTGAGGCTTTAATATTGGATTTGCTAAGCTATTTGAATACCCTATGAGAGAAATGGCAGTAAACAAACACTCCTTGAACCATAGCCTTAAACAGCAAGATAAAATCTCTTCTTCCAGCAGAATCAGTACCTGCAGCTTAATGTTAAAAGATTATTTTGCGAACTGTGCCATTGAAATTACACTAAGCCGGCCTGTAACATTTGAAGAAGACAAAAACCGAATCTGTTGGATTGTCTGTTGAACTTGCTGACTGAGTACGTATCTCTGACAACATTCTGTTCTTCCAGACTCCTGCATGGAGCTCGCCCACAGTGTGACCTGGCAGTTGTGAAGCAGTTGGTGCGCTGTGACCACTCCTTATCCCTCTAACCAGGGTCACGGCCACCCCTGACCTCCACATCTGCCTTCTGGAGCGACTGGCCTGCTCCGTGCTGGGGGAGGCTTGGGGGGAGCTGCTGGGGTGTTATGTTAGGATTTGGATTTCTAGCAAGTTGTGACTCGGAAGCACATTCTTCAAGCTCTGGTGACAGTAGTATCTTAAAATTTTTAAGCTCTTTAGATGGGTGTATTCTCTTAGGGCTGTCTCAGATGTGGCAGGCAACAGCAGATCTGAAGCCTCTGCTCCAGTTTAGCCAGGGCTGCCAAAACCACCTCTATATTGGAGGAGAAGCTACCGTGTTTATCTTTAACTGTGGAAAATCAGTAATAGCTGATAGCACATTTGAGGTATAATTTTCCTGAGTTTATTTGAAAGGTGATATACCTAATATGGCACAGTTTCAGAATTCCACATGTACTTGGCACACGTTGATGTAGTGCTCACAGTAACCTGTGCCAGAGCATAACTATCAGTGGCTCTGGAGCCGAAGCTGTAATTTTTAGTGGGTGCTTTATCCTTGGAGTGTAAAAATAGCCTTTGAGAAATGAATCCATCGAGAGCCGAGGAATCCAAATCTGCCAGGGTCTTCGATAGCTAATGTTTGCCAAGTGGCAGCAGGGAGCACGGCTGCTCAGTCAGATTTGCCATGTGTGTTCTGTGTGTGGCTCCATGTGCAGTGTTTAGGATGCAATGCCCTTGCCATTGTATCTTTGGTGTTTGGACAGAGCTGTGAGCAGAGGGGAGTGAGACAGAAGCTGTTTGTGAGGCAGGTCTTGTTCTGACTGAGCAAGAATATAGCAGGCCTTGCCATAGTTAAAGACTTTGGGTAGGGAGCAGTTATGAAAAAATAAGCACCTTCCCCTCCCGCCACCTTGCCAATAAGAAGCATAAGTGTTTAAATGGCAAGAGATCTGTGCTCCATGAACAGTATTAATTTCCCCGATGTAGTTTCTGATGAAGTAAATTTTGGTAGTAAGGAAATCCTCACGCACTAGGGCCTTCCCTGTTAGACTATAATTATACAGGTCAGTATTATCTGCCCCAAAAGTGAAACTTTACAATAACATCTTAGCCCTCTTATGTTTCCCAGTAGTTAGAAATAGATGTGAAGAGCAGTGGGAGCTGGGCTTTCCACTTCATCAGTTGCAGCTCTCTATTATTTCATTAGTTTATCCCTGGCTGATAGGTCTCAAAAATGAAGAGGGAGTATGTGTTGAGGAGAGATGCAGGGAGCAGGAGCTGAGGATACCTGTGACTGCTGGTTCTGGTGATGTATTTTTTTCCTTCCTTCCGTTTGAATCCTTTTGTTTGGTGGGTGGTGGCTCATTGCAGAAGCTGCCAGTAGTGGTATTCTTGTTCCCCTTCCCATCCATGGCTGTCTCCTGTTCCTGCGAACATCCTTTATTCTAAGTAGCATACTTGTTGAATAGGTGACTTTCAGGGAGCAATCCAGAAAGATGCATGCATTCCTCCATCTCCCTGCACATCTTCAGCTTGGGGCTCAGTGCTCCATTAACTAGATGACAAGAAATAAATGCAGAGTACATCCTTTCAGCTGTACTTATGTTGGGAAACACAGGAATGTGGTTACCAGTAAATTCACAAGCTTTAGGAGGGTATAGAGATGGTGCTAAGTACTTTAAGGCAGAGAAAATGTTTGGTCTTCATAACGTTTTTCCATTTGTGTGTTTGGCCTTGAAAACAACCTCAAATACTTTGAACTGCAAATATGTCCCCAGTACCATGTATTTAGTGCCATCATGAAAATAATGTGATGGGAACTTTCTCTGTTCCTTGTTCCTTGTTTTGGATCTGTGACATTAGCTTCAAAGCACTTATCAAAATACGTGGGTTTTTAAAATTATTCTTTCTTTCTGTATTGTCTGTCAGCCTTCTCCATAAGCTGAGAAGCGCAAAGTATATTTGATTTAGCTGTTTGCATGCATCCCTGCACTTAGACACAGTGCTCCCTATCACCCTCAAGCAAAAAACTACTGATGTGTGAGTGAGCAAAAAGAGGTCAGTAATTTGGCACGGTAGGTTTTGCATTACAAGGCACTGTCCTTCATTTGCTCTTGTTTTATCTTTACAGCAGCGTTACCAGGCTCTCATACTCATCAAAATCTCCAGCAGGCTAGAAACCTACTATGCAGGGTCCATTAGATATGTGGCGTGTGGGGGTACTTTTCCTCTGCATACTTCACTGATCACACCTCTAAGTGGTTTTTCAAAATAGTGGGTGTTTTTCACTGATAGATTTTTTGATCACTAAAAAAATAAAAACTGCTGTACTAGGAATTGGCCAAATGTTATCTTGTAGTCTGTGGAGGCTGAATAACTAAATATTTAGACACTTTTAAGGTTTAGGTTTTTTAAAAATGATGCTTCTGAATTCCACTGTCCCCCCACTTTTCACCTTCTCTTCCTCAGAAGCCTTGATTTCTGAGTAAAACAACACCTCTTTGCAAGTTTACTCTCCTTCCAAAAGGAAATGCTTCCTTTTAGTTAGCAGCTCTGTCTTTCCACAGTACCGTATGTAGTAGTAGTAGTCATAGTATGGACAGTAGTTGACTGGTGGATTTTATTATATGCAGTCTTCTGAAGTTTATTTCTACTTGGATGAAGAGGATGCATAAAAGGAGACTTCTGCTTTGAAACCCTTTTACACTGGCAGAGTAGTGTACGAAGATGTCTGTTTTGACAATCACCACTAGACTTTGACGGAAATTTCTAGATATAAAAGCTATTGGTGACTAGATTCTACTTTGCTGCTGTTGGTGTCTGTTGTGATGATGCTGTGATATTGCCTTGCAAGGTTAATGTTTAAATGGCAAGTTCTGAAGGAGTAGCCAAGGGAGTATCCACAAAAATCAACCTTTATCACTCTCCCAGCTGAGTGACTTTATTCTGTCTGTGGGAACACCATCCTTTTATCAGCCTGGCTGTTAGGAAGGTTATATATTTACCTGAATTAGGATGGTGTGAGGTTGCCATAGTCCTACTCAGTGGTGATTATTAGTGCTAGGTACAGAGTCGAAATGAGCTTGCTAATGACAATGTCAAACATTATTTTATAGTAGTGATGGAATGTTGTAACCAAGGGAACGATTTAGTGTGCTGTTGTATTGGAAACCTGCTGGCGTCAGGGTTTCTGATAGATGTTTTATGGCATGACTTATGAACTTATTATATTTAAAATAAAATTGAGTTTATGGTGATGTCGGCTTGTGTGTGTATGAATAATCTTCTCAACATTACACCTTCTGTCTTTATGTGAATTTTTTATGGAAAACTTCTGTTTAACCCCTTTTTAAATTATAGCCCATGCTCTCTGCAAGTTACTGCATTTTTTTCTGTGGAATCCTGATTAGTCTGCTTTTGAGTAATATAGCTTGTAGTTTACAGATGTACTGTATTTTTACTTCTGCAGTGGTAGAGTTATTCTTTCTATTGGTATGTCATGTTTGTCAGGTTATTACTTTGAAGCATAAACATTTTACTTTTACCACTTTCAGCCTTATTTTTTTGGATAAATGCAATTATATTTTAAATACTTTCATATGGCATTCTTTAGAGTTCACTAGCATTTTTCATGTCAATAAATATTATAAATATTTTTAGGATGTGATCTGCAAGAGTAGAATTAGAGAAATGGGAATATAAATGAAGAAATTGAATTTCTTGCTATAGTTTAAGCAATTTTCTGATGTTTAGGTAGGGAAAATAACCTCCACCATTTCAACAGATATCTAAGTATTACTGCATTTGATTTATCATCAATGTGCCTTAGTGGTGGTCAGCTGTGTATTTGTTATATATGCAGATTGTATATTTATGAATTAGGTAATGTTGTTTCCTTAGTGTGACAAGCTGTCTCCTGCTAATGTTACTGTACAGTTCTGCTTTTTTTTTCTCCTCACTATTTAAATCCTATTAGGCCTGATCTGTCTCTTCCCCCGCCTCCGTGTGTGCTAGAACAACATTAGCTTATCTGCCAGACTGAGCCTTAAGTGACACTGCCAAGGGTAGATCCCCTGAAGAGCAGTTCAGGCTACAGCAGCCTGATAACTCATAGTCCATGTGATCCACTGAATTTCATTAACAGTCCTTTTTTCCAGAATTACAGGGTTTGAGGAAAAGGTGTAGTTGAAAAAAAAAAAAAAGAAAAGAAGGGTAGAGCAGAAAGTGCTGTTGTTTCCTGTGACTGTTGGTGAATTTTTGGAAAACTTGTTGACTTCTAGATAAGTCAGTGTAGCTTCTTAAAGGATTACCTATGGTAGTAGACTGAACTTCTGCATACTTTCTTCAGCCTGACAAAACTCCACCTTAGTGATTAATCATCTCAACCAGTCTCAGTAAATATTTGTTATGAGTGATACTGTGGTCACTGTGGTGTGGCCTGGCTATTATAAAAACCATTTCTTATTTTGCATGTATTGTACAATAAAACCCAGTTCTTACCAACGTAATATGACATAGTCTCTTTCTGATGAACAGTGCCCCTAACAGTATTGGGGTTGCTTATTCATGGAGTAATGCTACTGCATGTCATACAAGGAGCAGGTGACATTATAGAATCCTAGTTACATGTCTAAGAAGATATTTTTTGTCTTTGTGATTATTTTTCTTATAAACTCAAGACATTCATCTTCAGAGAAGTGCGTATTACAAGAGGAGCATTTGTATTCTCAGTATAACATGAATCTTGGATTTTTTTTTTTTTTTTGTGGGGTGTGGTTTTTGTTTTTTTTTTTTTTNTGAGTTTTGTTTGTTTGTTGTTTGTTTTGAGTTTTTAGCTCTTGATGTGCTTATCCAAAGGTTGACATAAGCAGTTTTTAAGGTGAAAACTTAGGCACATCTAAACTTAGGTATTTCTTACAAAGGACGAGAGTTGAACTTCACTGATCCTTGTGGGTGTCTTCCAGCTCAGAATATTCTATGATCCTCCCCCAATAGTACTGCCTATCTGATTAATGTTTTGCTTTATTTCCTTGCAGTTTTATGTGCTGAAAGAGTGGGCCAGATGACTAAAACATACAATGACATAGATGCTGTAACACGTCTTCTTGAAGAGGCAAGTATTACATCTGTTTAAGGACCCATACACAGTATGACAAAATAGAACTGAAATTACGTGCTACCACTACTAAACATTTTTGGTAGATTGTCCTCCATTGGAGAGAAATAGGGGCTCTAAGTGTATGCACACTTTATCTCATTGGTAAGGTAAATACTTTTTCTAAGTAAAGATCATTAGTTTACTTCAGTCAAATGGACTCATTACTTCTGCTTATTTTTCAGTTGAGGCCATGTAACTTGTTCTTGGCTAAATGTTTGCCTTAATGAATGAGGAGGAGGAATCATGTTAAAAAGACACATATTTTTGCAGTACATGTAAAACTAAGAGTATCATTATTGGTGTACATATTCTCCTCAGAAAATAATTAAAAAACCCCTCACCGTCTTGTATTCATAATTATTATCTCAGGTAATTTCTTTCCAGAGAAGTACATAGACACAAACTTAGAAAATATCTAATACTCCGTTTGTCTTCTTTCCTTCTTTTCCTTACGTTTGGTTGATTTGATTGTTATTTGTGGGTTTTTTAATAGCATTATTATGAAAATTGGTATTCCTACAATCCTTAGCACTCAAGAAATGTCAAAAAGCAACTGGCACGGTACGATGCATATGTTCAATAAATATCATGATAAATTTTTTGACTGAAGTTAGCTGTTTTTATGCAGTAAACTTGAGCAATTATTCTCCAAAGAATGATTATGAGTAATTCTTTAGGTGAACACTCTTACAATTGTATTCATTCATGGCTGGCTGCAATTTAATCCTTTATACTCAATTGCTTGCTTCTTGCAGTAGCATCATCGAAAATGGGGTCTTTCCAGGCAATTGGGTGGTCTGTTATTCCTCTAATTCTGCAAGGAAACAAGTATGGGAATGAATGCTCACATCTCCCACCTGTTCTTGATATCCCTCAATGCAGTACAGTCTTACATTTTGTGCTTTGAGCCAAACGCATTCAAACACCTCTGTACGAAATATCTGTTAAAACTGATGCTTTACCCAAAAGACTTCTCCTGGAATAATTCATCAACTTGTAGTAACAGTCTGTTACTTCTTTGTGCCCTGTTCTCTTTGCCTTGTGTGGCTGAGATTTACTGCATTTGGTCTGTGGGTCCTTCTGGTAATGTTGACAGCATTCTGCCAAACTGTTTCCTCCCCTGAGTCACTGTAGTCAAATGTCTCTAGATCCAGGCATCACACTCACGGGAGCAATGCTTGAAGGACTTGCTGAGCCAGTGTTTTAAAGCTTCTTGTGTGCTTTCCTATCTGGATGTCGGCAAGGGAAAAATAAGAGCGTGTATAATGTGTCAAACTTTTGTAAAGCAAATACTTTCAGTGAGCCTTTTTGTTTTATTTGACCATCATTTCTGATGAAATTAGTCGGTTCATAGGGATAGGTGCGCTTACAGCACCTTTCTCTGTTCTCTAGATGATGGTTATCGTAAGAGATTGTGTGCATTTGCAGAAGTTAACTCCTTCTGTTGCTTTCACACATAAAAGTGAGAGGAAAAAACAAAAGCTACCCATTGTCTGTCCTTCATGTTTGCAAGCTTCAGGTGCTTGCATTATAACGTTGATAGAGTGAAAGGTGCAGCATTTGGGAAGATAGGAAAGAGAAGATCTCAAAACAGCACGTGTGCAGTTATTTCAGAAATCTGTGCCTATTGCCCTGAAACTAAGGAGAGGGAGTGGCACCAGGCCTGCCTGGGTACATGGTAAGAATAGGAGCAGATTTCTTCGTGAATCTGCTTTCTCATCTTTTTCTAATAATGGTGTAAATGTGTCCTGCTTCTCAGTATCATTTTTTTACATGCTGCTGTAATAAATTAGTTCCTTAGCATTGTGTGAGTAAGAGGTCTGTCCCCAAACTGAGATTTAGAGCTGAATTGCTAAAAATTGTGTAGGAAGTCTAGGCAAATTATTTGAAGAGCCTGGACATGGACTTACATGCCTCAGATTGGAAGTTAAAAAACATTGTTGTTAGATAGCTCCTCCTCTGTAGAGTCAAAACTGCAGCAATGTATTTTTTCCACTCAGTATTTATGAAGTGAGCCAAATTAGTGAACAATAAGTTGGCTTAAAATATAAACCAAACTTATTCTGGATAACTTTGTGGGACCTATTGTTCAGAAAGATTGTACATAAGATTACATAAAGTTTTTATGGCTAGATAATGCCAGTAGCTTTCAATGCAAATATAAGTCTGACCTTCAGAAACCATTTGGAAAAGGCTATTTGCAGATACAGCAGTGATCAATAACCTCTCTTTTTATTTACTGGTTATTATAGAACTTTTTTTTTTTTCCATTATGAGAGCCTCTTCATTCAAATTCATTGACTTCAAATCCATGTGAGCAGTAGCTGTAGGTTTTGTAGGCTTTGTCATTAACATATGCATGACATAAGGTAGCATTTAGTTATAAAATCTGGATGGTAGTTAGGGGCAGTATGTAAGCTCCTTGTTGGTACCTGTGGTGAACTGTCAAGGCAGGTGATTTCCAGTACTATGCTCATAGAGGAGAGGGAAGAAGAGGGCAAGCATGACATGAGAGTAACTACTTAATGTAGATTGAGGCATCTGCAAAAGGGAAAGAGTTAGGATTTGTTTTTATCCAAAAGCACTAATGGTTGGCATACACAAAAATAGGAGCTGAACATTCATTGTGGTGGAACTGGCTTCTACTCCTGCATAGCTTATTGCCTTTTATTTCTAGGTGGAGCAAGTGGAAACTGAAAAATGCTTTGAGAGAGGGTCAGTCTTTTCTGAATAATGCTGTTGTAACACGTGCAAGAGTAAAAAAGGAAAGTTAGCAAAAACCACCAAACAAATAAACTCTCACAGAAGGAAAAAGTCTTTTTGTTGTTGAAGTGCTTGTTCCTTCCCTTTCATAGCAATTTTACTGTCCCTCTGATCCTTTTGTGATTAAAAAAAAAAAAAATTGAAATTAGCTTTCTATTCTTAATGCTTCACAGAAAGAACGGGACTTAGAATTAGCTGCTCGGATTGGCCAGTCACTGTTAAAGAAGAATAAATCACTGACAGAAAGAAATGATTTCCTGGAGGAGCAAGTAGAACACATCAGAGAAGAGGTAAGATTTTTATGCCTGAATGCTGTATATGCAATGATGGGAGAATTTTCTTCTAGCTTCACCTTGTCCATACATTTGGCTGTGGGCAACCTGCTCCTGTGTCTGACCATGCTCACTGCTAAAAATATCTTCCTTATGTCTAGTCTAAACCTGCTCTCCTTTGGTTTAAAACCATTACCCCTTGTGCTATCACAAGAGACCCTGATAGAAAGTGTGTCCCCATCTTCCTTATAAACCCCCTTTAAGTACTGAAAGGCTGCAGTATGGTCTCCCCAGAGCGTTGCCTTCTCCATGCTGAACAACCCCAACTCTCTCAGCCTTCCCTTACAGGAGAAAGGGTATTTTTTTGGCCCTCCTCTGGACTTACTTGAACAGGGCCATGTCTGTCTTGTCCTGAGAACTCCAGAGCTGGATGTTCACCAGAGTACAGTAGAGGAGGAAAATCACCTCCCTTGACCTGTGGGCCACACTTCTTTTGATGCAGCCCAGGGTATGGTTGGCTTTCTGGGCTGGGAGTGCACACATTGGTGTGATCAATAAAACATACCAGAAAGCTTACGTCATTTCAAGTAGCACCTGGGCTTAAAAAGAGCTCTTTATATCTGTAAGTACAACAGTCATTTAACTCCAACCTAATAACTGAGCTAGGAGCAAATGTTGTTTCTCTTGTTCTAGGACAGTGTCCTTGGTTTTTGAATCTCGTCATACGTGGTTTTGAGCAAGACAGAGAGCAGGAGAACAGTGAACCACAGTGGAGTAAAAAGGTTAAAAATGTTTCATAATTAACACTGCTCAGGGGTGTGAGATGTTGCATTATAGCCCTGAGACAGACTGAAGGATAAAGTGCAGATGGAGTGATCACTAATGTGTGATAAATGGTGGTGGAGCACACAAAATAAAATAATATCCTTTGATGTGGCCTACCCTTTTTGGCATGGAAAACTAGTTCTCTTCTCTCCCAAAAGAATGTTGTTGCTTTCTGCCCAAGTCCCATCATGAGGCAGACCAATTTATTTGTGTATTGGTCAATATGACATGTACTAGATATGTGCAAGGTAACTGAGCAGGACTGTGCATTCATATTGTCCATCCAGAGTGGAAAATTTGAGAAAGGTGGAGGACAGGGACAAGCTGCCTCTGTCCACGTCTGTTTTTATTTAGTGGGACTGAGAAGCAGCATTAGGAAAAGTGCCACCAGAAATAAGCCTCTTACCAGGTGGCTTGGTATGTTGGACCATATGTTCTGTCAACACCCCTCTTTCACACTGTTATTTTGACTCCTTCAGAAACTGATGCATTTGAGGCAGAGCTCATCCGACTTTAAAGTCATAACACTTTTGTATATTGAAAATCTGTCTTTAGTAGGTTACAGATTTTCTATTAAAACTGAATTTTGAATATTTGAACAGAACAGTAACTAAGACAACTGTCTTTAAGGGCAAGAGATAAGAGAAAACAATTTATTTGATGCTTCTAAAATCTTGTAAAAATTGCCTAAAATAATTTGGAAGATACATGTTTTCTGTAACACAGGGACAAGTTCTTTCTGGTGTGTGGTGTAAAATTAAGGTTTTATTGGTGTATATATATCCTGGCATGACTAATTTAGCTTTATCTCTCTCTGACCTTTGCCATGACAAAACCTTCTGTCCATCCCATTAAGCAGACTGAGGTTTTCCTGTGTGCTAGTAACATGCCACATTGTTAGGTACATGTCAGAGTAATAAAGACCTGTGTAAAATGCTTCAGATTCTTGGTTTGTCTTTTGATTTTGTGTTGTTAGGTGCTGCTTAGTTCAAGAAGGTGCTGTGATCATGTTCAGTAAAAACTGATGTAACAGAGATTTTTGCTGTACTAGTGCACTAGAGAACACAGGGTGAGTGGAGTGAAGCAAGCAACTATAGCGTGTGCACAGACACTTGAGTCTCAGCTTACTGTTCCAGTATTATATTCTAGAAGCATAAACATTATACTGAGGAAACTTCCTTAATTGTAAAGTGTTTTGGTTACAGAGGTGGGTGTCTGCCTTTTCAGCAGCAGAGTGTAGTTCGCAGGTACAGTGTGTCTATCGGCTGTTCAGTAAGAATGCTGCAGCTCCATGTTCCTTTCTCTGGGATGGTGCTACCTACACTTTAATATTGTCTCCTGTGAAATTAGATCTCAGTATCAAAGAAATGTAAACCATAAATCTGCACAATGTGAGTTGTATTTGGAATGGAGTAGCTCACTAGATTTTAGCATCTCCTAATCTTTCTAAATTTCCCAGTTTCTGCTTCCTTTTCCTCTACATATTTTGTCCTATGTTTCTGGGCAGCACTTCCAAGACAGTGTCAATCCTCAGATAACACCACCTTAAACCTGTGTTAACTTCTGGGTAATACAGCCTTCTACACCTGTTATTCGAGTTTCAGGTCACCGGTCAGAGTTTGTGTTTTGATGATAGCAGGTTTCAAAATCCAGGTTTGATTTTGTTCTGTGTAAAGTGAGTGGAAAGGAAAAAGCTGAATTATAATCTGGAATGGTGACTTAAAAAGGGAAACATTGCTTTTGATCTATTAGGAGTAGAAAGTAATGTTGAAAAGACAGAAATGCTCTTTGACTTGGTACTTGCAGGCGTGCTGTTTACATACAGTGTAACAGGGTGTCTTCTTTTTGAGTAATTACAACCTGTGCTGCTGTCAGTCAGGAAAACAAACCAGCTGTACTCTTTAAACAGTTGTTCGTGATTCAGGAAAGCTTGATCCTTTGAATTAGGTCCCACGTCTTTAAACTGTTGTTCTCTGTGTGAGGACACTTTTGACTTCTACTTAAATTATTCTTAAGATAGATGCAGCTATTTCCTGAGTTAGTTCTGAAGCTCAGTGAAGCTGTCAGGCCAGTGGAGGGGAATAAAAGCCTGAAGAGTTGAGCTATCACCATGCTTGGTTCCTGGGGTGTTGTGGGCCTTGTCCCATGTGCAGCAAGGGCTCAGTCTCTATTCCTTGGTAACAATACCAAGGTGATGCAACAGTAATGTGGCAGTGTTTGCTCCAGAGGGCACATGTTGCAGTGGCTTGTGAAAATGTAGAACAGGCTATTTCTGTTCATAAAGTGAGTCCAGTGTTTTGCAGTGTGAAAATGTGTACTGGCTCTGTCTGGGATGCAGCTAATATTCTTCACCAGCCTACCCGGTGCTGTGCTTTAGGTTTGTGACTAAATCAGTGTTGATAACGAACAGTGTTTTGGCTATTGCTGAGCAGTGCTTGCAGAGCATGCACCAGGCTATTTTCTTTTTCCCTTATGCTCCTCCCAACTTCCCTCCCCTCCATTTTTTTTTTTTTTTTTTTTTCTCCCCTCTTCACTCTGTCTTCCATCTGTCCATTTTTTTTTGAAGGTGCACAGCTCTGGTAGCTGACCCAAACTGACCAAAAGATTTTCTGTACCATATGTTGTTATGTTCAACAATAGAAGGTCAGGGAGACGAGGAAGAATCTGGGACATTCATGGTTATGGTATTTGTCTTCACAAGTGACAGTTTTGTGTGCCAAGGTCCCACTTTCCAGTAAGTGGCTGAACATGCACCTGCTGATAGAAGATAGTGAATAAATTACTTATTTTGCTTTGCTTGCATGGCGAACTTTGCTTCACTTGCTAAACTGTCTCAGCCCATGAGGTTTTTCTTGCTCTTGAGCTTCTGAGTCTCTCCTTCATCCTGTGTGCTTAGCTGGTGAGTGCTCAGCTGCTGACCAAAGTTAACACACTGCGAAATACTGCATCAAAGGGAGGTGTTGCTGGAAGTTACTGTGGTGAGTGTTTCACAGTTTCACAGCCTGATTGAGATTGGAAGTGAGTTCTGGAGGTCGTCTTGTCCAAACCCTCTTCTCAAGCAGGGTTGCCTGCAGTCCATTGCCAAGGACCATGTCCAGACAGTGTTTGACTATTTCCAAGGAGACCCCACAAGCTCTCTGCACAACCTGTGCCAGTGTTCAGTCACCCTCAAAATTAAAAAGTTGCACTCAATGTTTAGGAGGAACCACTCTCTTTTCAGTTTATGCCAATTGTTTCAGATCTTGTTCCATTAAAATTCAGCCTTTCTGACTGTTCACCCTCTTTTGGAGGATTGGAGTGCGCGGAAATGGCAGTAAAAATAGTATCCTCAGCCTTTTTAATTCATAGAAAAAAAACAGTAGCAAGAGCTGGAGATGATCTAGTGTCCACCCACAGACAGTATCTGAACGCTTGCTACTTGAAGAGGCTGAGTTATAATGTGCTGAAGGGAAGTAAATTGTTATTTTTGGTTCAGCATTTTAGCTCTTCCTGAAATGGAGAAAGCAAGCCTCCAAAAATTAATATGCAAATTTTGTTTAATAGTTTTCTAAAATGTGTTTGGATGAGGATGTTGTTTTTCCACTTGCTGTTTACAACCCGTGTCTCAGGAGGACTGGGTGCCTTAGCACTTCTCGTTATGCAGAACAATCTTAGTTAAGTAAATGACCTTGTTTGCTTCAAATTCTGCACAATTCAAGTGCTTTTTTGGATTGTGTCTGCTCTTTTGTTCAATGAAAATGGAGTTCAAATCTATGTTATTGATATTCTCTGTTTTTTTTCTAATAATAACTACAAAGAAAAGTTTGCTTACAGTATGAAAAGCAGAAGTTTAATAAAAAGAAATGTGCTGTGCATTTTTTACATGGGAAAGTGCAAACTGAGGGCCAAGTCTTGCAGTGCAAGTGGAAGGGAATGGATGTGTCTGATCAGTTACGCTGTCTATAGTTGTGCAAGGCAAATAAAAATTAATCTCTTGCTACTGGCATCTTAAATCACAGCTGTGAAGCGATGTACATGCTATTGTCTAATTGGACTTTTCACCCTTTTCTTGGAGAATAACAATATAAAGTAACAAAGATTATGTTTGTGGAGCTCACAATTACAGGGAATCTTAATCACCCAATTTTGATATTTTGTTCATTTTTGATGTATATGTGTACTAAGTATGGGAATCCCACAAACTACTTTATCAGAGCCCCAAAAACACTGACTGCAACCTCCACTGTTGGAACAGCCTCAGAACAGCAGCCTTCCACTGTGTGGAGATGTTCTGCAGCCCAACGAGCACTTGAGTCACAATTGTAACCTTACTACACAAGTATTTCAGTAATTTTATGTAAAGTCTCTTGGAGAGGAAGAAATGTCTGCATCTGAGGCCTGCAAGGTCAGCGTCCAAGCCAGAAGGGGACAGTCATGACATAAAATGGATAAAAGCAATGTGTGGTTTGACTGCCACAATAATTTCTTGCTGTATCATTGCATTATAGCCATTACTGTGCATGTGAATCTAGACTAATGCAACAGTGAATCAGGATTGCTCATCTTAACATGTCTAATAGCAGAGAATAATTGTATTTTTGGACTTGTAAAAAAACATTTAGTGGCTAATTGAAAAGGTACAGTTTCCCTTCTTTCTAAGAAATAAAAGAAATGGTTCTAGTCTGTTTCAGTCTTGGACTCTTGATTTAGTGTGAAGATGGTGCCTGGAGGGTGAATAACAAGCTAATTTGTGGTGAATTTGCTTAAGAGTGTGTCTGGAAAATCAGCTTACTAATATGTGAGCTCTTTCTTTGTGTAGGTTTCTCAGTTGCGGCATGAGCTGTCCATGAAAGATGAACTGCTCCAGTTCTATACCAGTGCTGCTGAAGAAAGCGAACCAGAGTCCGTCTGTTCCACCCCGTAAGTTAATCGATCTACAACGTTGAGCCGTCATCTACTGGATGATTTAATAGCTTTGAAAAGTGGTAAAATTACGCCTGTATTGGCTGGAACTATAAATGGGACTCAGAAGTTGATGCAAGGCTCCAACTGGAAGGATTTGCCCTGAGCCAGCTGGCTACCCAGGTGCCCGCAGGAGCCAGGAGGGGAGAGTACATGGGGAGGCTGCTGACACGGCACTGCAGCTTTCAGAGGAGCTGGGTCACTGTTGTGGTGGGGCAGCCGTGGGTCCCACTGACAGCAGCCCAGTACACCACATACATTTGCATGTGCTAGGACATGCTGCATGAGTGAACTTTGTGCTTGAAGGACCTGAAAGCACTATGGAAAAATTATAAGCCAAGGGAAGGAAATACAGCATGGCTTACAGCGTGGGTTCCAGGCAATTAGCTGGCTGAACAGCATTGCAGGCTTTGAGGGGCTGTCTGCCCTTGCAGAGTTATTGCTGCATTCTGATGAAGCATGTGCAGCATTAATCGGGAGCTATTGGATTGCTCCCTGTAGTAAGGTGGTTTCTTTTCTCATAGCCTTGGCTGAATAACTTTTCCATAAGAAATGTGTGGAATAATAAGTAAAATTTTTAAATGTTCTCTTTTAAAATTCACTGCAAATTTATTGCTGTCCAAAAGTATTGGCACGAATAAGCTGTATTTCATGTGGCTCTGTCTGGTTTTGAGACCTATGTTTAGTCTGTTCTTCTGTGAGGTTGGCCATAATACATGTAAAAATGAATTAAAATTGTTGCTTTTTCCTACAAGGCTGAAGAGGAATGAATCTTCTTCCTCCGTTCAGAACTACTTTCATTTGGACTCTCTTCAAAAGAAACTCAAGGACCTTGAAGAGGAAAATGTTGTGCTTAGATCTGAGGTGAAATTAGTCGCTTTGTTCTGCTTAATGTAATTGTTCATCTAAATGCCAGAACACAGGTATTGAGAAGCTTGTATTGAAAGTTGAGAGTCTGACTAAGAGTGTAATTCCACATGTAACACAGATCTCTCTGTAATTGTTTAATCACCATCCTTTATCTTTCTAAATGAAAGAAGGGCTAAAATGTGGAAGCTACATGGAATCACAGAATTATTGGAAAATACCTCTAAGGTCATTGAGGCCAACCTTTGACCTATCAATACCTTATCAACTAGATCAGAGCCCTCAGTGCCATGTCCAGTCCTTTCTTGAAAACACCTCCAGGGACGATGACTCCACCACCTCCCTGGGCAGCCCATTCCAATGCCTAATCACCCTTTCTGTAAAGAAATTCTTCCCAAATGAAGCTACACACGCAAAGCAGTTTTTGTGCAGTAAGAATGTGCAGGAGCATGGGCAGATTTTGGAGTCAAGGATTGCACTTTGAAATAGATTTTAGTGGCCTGACCTGGCAGATATGTGTGACTTGAGCTGCAGATCTGAAGTTTGTAGGCTGGCATGGTCCCTCTGATACCAGTTCAGTGCTTGTCAAAGTAATAATTGCTAGCCTAAATTTGCATTGCATTTCTTCATTTTGTGTTTCAAGTCAGGCACTTAATATTTTAAATTGAATGTGTTTTACTTCTTTTATATTTCTGATAAAGTTCTCTTTGTTTCACAGATGACATGTTTTTTGAAAGTTTAATAATCGAATATGAAGTGAATAATTTTATATATTTAATCTAACTTTTAAACCTTGGGAGCATGTTACCACATGGTAAACGCGTAGCAGAGTATAGCAGGAGATACTTTTGGTCTAAGAGTGAATGTATGAAAACGGAGTGTTATTACCATTTTCTACTGCAAATGCAGGGCCCATTATAAGTAGGTAGTGCCACACCTTTGCACAAGACACCAGGTAATGAAGACTGCTGTAGTCTTAATTGAGAAGTTGCACAAGGAAGATGAGCAATAGATGGTCTGAGAATAATGAACATGGGATTAGAGCTAGGAGAGCCACGGTGTCAGGAGCTGGTAGGAAGCCCCATGCAGCACTGCCTTTCCATCCAGGGAGATGCAGTCTGTGCCGGCAAGGCACAGGATGAAGCCAAATCTGAAACCTGTGAGCTGTGCAGTTCTCTGCAGATGCAGTCTGTGGGTGTCTGTGCATGCTCCCAGCTTTGGGAATAGATTACAGACCCACCAAGGTGGTGCCAGACAGAACCAGCTGGCTGCAGCCATGCTGCTCCTGGCACTCTCAGAGTCAGAGTGGAAAAGACAAAGCAGGGAGGGGGGTGGCACTAAGGTTTTTTGTGGAATATATGGTCACAGTGCCAGAACTTTTCAAATAGTATCTGAATGTTTTTTAAATACTTGAATGTTTAATTCAGTTATTTAAACCAAGCATTTATTTAGTTTGTGATGATACCTAGCTTTGCTCAGGAGTCCAGATCAAGCTCTGCATGCTAATATTTTGTATGTCCAAGCCTTTCTTTTTCTTTTTCCTTTTAGTGCAAAATACAAGTGACATCTAGTGGGGATATGGTGATAATGATGCAAGTTTCTCCATACAGTAATGTCGCTGCTGAATGTTTACCTGGCCTCTTTTTCCAGAACATGTGGGAGGGCAGGCAAAAACTGTAGTTTCTCACTGCCTTCCTGAAGGAGTGATTAGAATAGCTTGTCTTTCTGAAGCAGATGGAAGTGCAACAACAGACTGGCAAAGAACAAATGTGCTAATGTAGCATATTTGATGTGGATTTCTTGAACAGGCCTGTCAGCTGAAGACTGAAACAATTACTTATGAAGAGAAAGAACAACAACTTGTCAATGACTGTGTGAAAGAGCTAAGTATGTCCTTACTTCTTTATACTTATTTGAGATAGTTCAGTAAAAAAACCAGAACAGATCAGTCAGTCATGTTTTTCTGCGTTATTTATTTTCCTTTTATAAACTATTATGAGGAGAAAATTTCTGGCTGAAGTTTCACAGCAGAAAATGTTGGCCGAAAGCTAAATCTTTCTCATTTAAAAATAGTTTTGCATTGAAAATGTTCAATCTCCTTTGCAGCATGAGCACTTGATGCCTTTCTGGTTTTGTGTCCTACTGTGTTTTGCAAAAATACCTTACTGTGTATTGGGGGTAGGATTCTGCTGAAGCAAGTGATGTTCCAAAAGAACATCATCTTTATGCTTACTTTCTGATTTTGGGTTTGTGATATTAATTGTAATCATTTATCTTAAAGGGGATGCAAACATCCAGATTGCCAATATCTCTGAAGAGTTAGCAAAGAAAACTGAAGATGCTGCCCGGCAGCAAGAAGAAATCACTCATCTTCTCTCTCAGATAGTCGACCTGCAGAAAAAGGCAAAAGCTGTAAGCAATCCAGTTGAGAGACTGCTGTTGTTATTTGCTACTAATGTAACTAGAGGACAAGTTAAAATCTTCGCTGTACTAGAGCCTAAAGAAAAGTTTCCACCCTCCTTATGTAGATGACCTTGTTTAGTCTTTAGTATCTGGCATACTTGACTAGAAAGCATCAATTTATTAAAAGATGCTTTTTTTATTTATCAAATAAATTTATCAAATAATTTATCAAATGCAGTAGTTAAAATAATTTAAAATATTGGATACAAAATTCCTCTCGGAGTGATGTCGGTGTGACAAGAATGTCAGTGGAAGTATTTCAGTGAGCACATATTTGTTTGGAGGTTCATTTAGCAGGGTGCATTCTATTGCTGTGTGTTCTTGTGTTAACATTTTAAATGTTTTTAAACTAACATGTAGATTAACATTACTGCAGAGGAGAGGTGAGAAAAGTTGGAGTGTTCCTACTTACCCATAGTACAGGATACAAATAGCACAAGACAAAACACCGCAGTATTTCTAACGTTTTTTGGTGTGTTTTAGTGTGCAGTTGAAAATGAGGAACTTGTCCAACATCTGGGAGCAGCTAAAGATGCCCAGAGACAGCTCACAGCAGAGGTGAGTACATTACTTAGTAGCACAGTAACTGAGAGAGGTTTCGTCTGAGCTGGATCAGAAATACTAAATAGTTTTGCCTGTGTATATGGAATGAAGGAACATCTGTGTTCCTAGTAGAGTTCAAAACCTTTACTTTCCTATTCTCTGCTCCTTCAAATGTCACATATTTTGAAACACAGAGGCTTATGGGCTGTATAGGAACTCTTTTAGAGGTCGACTTCTCTAGATTGGTAATTTCAGCCTATTTTGACTAGTGAGATAACATGGAAGAGCACATTTGTGCTCTATTTGTTCAGTGAATAAACACAAGGCAGTCCATTGTTTCTGGTTGTCTTATGGGTGCTACATTCACATGAAAGAAATGGACAAGATAGAATGAATAGAGCTTGATCCCTTTAGAATGTGTCGTGTACTTGCACTACTTGGTGATGGAAGTGGGAATGGCCAGAGAAGCTTTTCCTGCTGGTGGACCCTTTGTATCTGTGGTGCTCAACAAAGATTGGGCTCACGCTTCTCTCTTGCTTCCTTAGGAAAGAAAATGAACCAGATCTTTTTTTCTAAACCAGATAGCTGATTTTTATGAAACTTGTAGGAATGTAGCGTTTCAGACATCTGTGCCTTTGCCAAACTTATTTGAAGTGGCTGGTGAACCCAAAAGTTGTGAGGGTACACAGACATCTAGAGACAGAGTGATTACATAAGATATGTTTCCTGAGAAAGCTAAAAATAGGACATGGTCTTAGGCTGTTGAAAGCTATATCTGTATATGTATGTATGCATGAAAGTCCTGCCTTTAAAGTTCCTAAGTCCTTTGGACCATTGTGAAATGTCTTGTCCTCAGCCCATAGTGTTTGCCACTGTGGTCCTCATGGCAGTGATTAGGCACTAAACCTAATCAGACTAAAGATACGTTTTTAGCTCTGTATCTTCTCCTTGACAGTGGCTTCATGTAGATATGTAGGAAATGGAGCAAACAGTTCCTTCCATGTTGTGACCCTCCCTGCCTGCCTTCCCATTACTCATCCTTGTTATTAATGACTTTTCAGTGATACTCACTTGTTGGAGATCTATTCCTTTTAAGTGAGATATTCTTCTCTACACCATTATTGCTTACCAGTATTAAAAGAATTTGCATGATTTTTATGGTAATAGTGCATCCCATAAGGTCTTGGACTGTTTTCTCTATGTTACAGTTGCGAGAGCTGGAAGACAAATATGCAGAGTGCATGGAAATGCTTCATGAGGCTCAAGAAGAGCTGAAAAACCTTAGGAACAAGACAATGCCAAATGCTATATCACGTCGGTATCACTCCCTTGGTCTCTTCCCTATGGTAAGCAGATTTAAGGAAAAAACCTGCACACATCAAGCAAAGGAAGTGTGTTTGCGTCTGACTTACAACTTCAGGGATAGGATGCTAAGTCAGGCATAAGCATGGGTGAAATGTGTATTTGTATAGTGTTAAAGGATGCCTGAGTGATCAATTTTGCATACCTGGGTCTGAAACAGTGGTGCTGTGCAGCTCTGCTGCAGGGTTATAGACAACCTGCAGCTGTCTGTGCTTATGCTGTGAATCCTGGGTAGCATGAACACAATTCTGTACAGCTTTGTGAAGCATCTCCTGTACTGTGGTGGCTGATCTTCATTAGGAGCTTCCTGTTTATCTTCAATATCCTTGGAAATACAACTTCCTGATAACATAACAATGGTTTCCAGACACGACATCTTTCTAGTCACTTATGATATACCTTCTAGTTCTTCAGTCTAAACCTTTAAACAGGGTTAAACATACTTTCTTGTTCTTTGGTGACTGAGAATTCAGTGGTTCACTAAAAGAATGTTAGTTGCTAATCTGTATTATGGCAACAAATTATGGCGCTTTCACTGGTGTTATTAACTTTGTTCACCCGATTTCATGTGATTATGACATTTAAAGCTCAGGGAATATGCAGTACTCTCAATGAAATGAGAAAAAAAGAGTGGATATGAATGTGTCCAGTGACTTGCTCTGCTTTCCTGTGTATCTCTAGAATAGTTAGATTACTTCTGAAGGCAATGGTATCAGTGGCTTCTTTTGAAATACATTAATGTAATCAAGCAGCAAAATCTGACCTGCTTTGTTTTGTCATACTGCTGAGGAAGAACACATTTTATTTGTGCTCGCAAGAAGTAAATTGCCAGCAAAGGCTTAGCTTGCCTTTTTGTGCTCCCTTCTGAGACTGAACACAGGCCAAATTAAAGTGCAGATGTTTAATAATACAAGCTGTGCTTGCAAAAGTAATACAGATTGTGCTTGCGCAAATATATTTGAAAGCTGTGAAAAGTATGCTTGTGCTGAGATAGGTTTATGTGTGTGAAAATGATTTTCAAATGTTGTATCATGGGACAAAAGATCATTTTGGTTTGTTAATGTTTGATACTTAGACCCTGCACCCAGCAGTAAAACTTAGTGACCAGCCATGGAAAATTGGTGGCCTGTTGCCTCTAACCTTATGGGGGAAGCATATAGTGCTTTATGCCAAGAATCACGTCATTTTTGTGGATGGGTAGATAATGCTGGGGATTTTATGTTTATTTTAAATGAGAGCATATAGAGCAAAGCTTGATACATGAAAGATGAGTGTTACTGAGTGTGGAATTCAGTCTGGGAAGCTCAGTCATGTTGCCTGCAATGCTTTTTTAAGGTTCTTTGGCAGATACTATGTATCATCAGGTGGTACATACTGCAGGAAGATGAAGCTAAGCCATATTTTGTCAGTGATTTAAATATCTACATTAGTTTTCCAGTCATTTTTCATTTTTAAACCTTCTTTTTTTCTCCTAGAAGTACTCTTCCTTACTTATTATTTTCTATAAGTAATTTATTATTTTTTGTCATGCCAACTTCTGATATTTGTTTCTCTTCTGTGCTTACTTTTAACAGGATTCTTTGGCAGCAGAGATAGAAGGGTCAATGAGGAAAGAACTGCATTTAGACGAACCCGACTCTCCTGACTTGGCGTACGACTGAAAAGAATTGGTTCCTAATTGATTGGTTATATCTGAAGTTAATTATTTGATGAGAAAAGAAAAAACAGGAAATAGTTGAGCTAGAGATTTAGAAAGAAATATTTCTAGCAGAATGTGAATGATAGAAAGGAAAATAAATTTCCTAGTTTATGGGCTGTTTTTTATTTTCTCTTAAAGCTGCCAAAAGAAAACACCTATATATAGGCTTTGCCTTGTCCTGTAAACTTTTTTCCTCATTTGTGAGTGCTGAGAAAAGGTTTGTTTCCTTGTGTGTTGCCATGCCAGATTTCTTCAGTTACTAATCAGGGGAGGAGTTTGAGTTAGTGGATTTTCTCTTGGTGAGTTTTATAACGTAAGTTACCAGGTAACTATTGATCTAATCCAGTTTTTACAGGAAGAGCATCAGGGCAGAAAGGGATTTTGAATGGTTGGGTACTTAGTGTGATGCCCATTACGCCTGTGCTGAAGTTCTCTTGAATTAAGCAAGAGAGTAGTTCGAAACAAGTTAAGTGCTTGCGACAGCCCCAAAGCTATAGATAGATACAGCTTGGCAGAAATGGCCTCGCTGATGCCAGTTGCACGTGTGCTCCAATAGGTTTATCTCACAGATTTGTACAAAGCATGGATTGTTTAATTTGAAGTAAGTTAATCCAGTTTACAGGGTCTGTTAGAGAAACAGAGTTTACAAAACAGGACAGTCAGGAAAGGTACAGTAGGCACTTCACAGAAACCTTCTAATTGCATTTACAAAATGCCTGACGCATACACTGACCTTTTCTGAGCCTGAGCCAAGAACTGTGAATGAGGCTTTGACAGAGTGAAATGTTGATTAGAAAAATGTAAGGTCAGAAAGATGTGAGCATGCTCAAACCGCATACGATCCTTTCATCCTTCCAATATAGTCTAACTTAAAGCTAGTTTAACTTCTTTAGAATGTCTTATTTACTTTGCCTGTATCAGAGGAGGATACTTTCTTTTTGGTTGCACGGCTTTTCTTGGTTTTATTTATTTGTGCAGTGGTAGTAACTGCAAGCTCCATGGGATTGCTTATTGATAAATTCTCTTAGATTGAGCCTCTTAAAGGCATACACATATAGACTTGGAGCCGACACACAAAGGGTGCAACTGTTGAGCACACATGGACAGAAGGAAAGAAATTTGAATGACATTAAATAGCCTAAGGCACACTGTCACTGTTACACCTGGCAGTGTTACCTTTCAGATAGAAAGAGTGTGCTATTCTTGTGTTTGGCTGTAGGTGAACTGCAAAACAAAGCAGCGGTGGCACTTTTGTAGCAGAATGTAGGGTAATTTTATTTTGTCAAGAAATTTCTGCTGAAGTGTCATCTGATGTCAGTCTTGAAGCAGGTGGACAGTATTTGTTATGGTATAAGGGCAATGGTGATAAAGAATGAACTGAAGAAGTAGGTCAAAAATTAGGTTTCCAGCCTTGACAGCTTCTCTCTCAACTCTTGGTCCATTATATTTCTGGGATTTTTTTCCTTTTTTTTTAAGTACTATTTAAGGGGTTTGGAAATTGGTTTCAAAGAGAAAAGATACAAGACTTACTTGCATGGAGATACTCAGGAGAGTAAATTCAAACTTCTAAAATGGATTAGCCAATTTATAGTTAAGAATTGAATGGAGGTCAATTCTGGTTTTTAAAAACTCATTTTTACATGATGACTTTATGGCAGTTTTAGCTGATGTACTGAAATTCTCTTTCACTTACTTTTTATTAGTATTTTAAAGGGCCCATGCACATAATTGTCGAATGTTCTGTCAAAAATATTCTATGGTGATGGAAGAATTACGTTGATGGATTGAATGTAGTGGCCAGACTGTAGCTAGTATGAGACCCTATGCATACTACTTTACAGAACTATACATAAAACCAAGGTGTTTGGTAGACCTGTGAATAGGAAGGGCTATTAATAAGTAATCTGGTACATGTTTCTCTGTTCCTTCTCATGGTAATAAGTTATTTTGTGATTATTAACTGTGTGTATGTTTTACAGTCATCAGAAGCGGGTCTTCGAGACGGTGAGAAACGTCAATCAAGTTGTCAAGCAGAGATCCATGACTCCATCACCAATGAATATCCCAGGCTCTAACCAGTCCTCTGCTATGAACTCAGTCATTTCTAGCTGTGTCAGCACTCCACGTTCCAGTTTCTATGGGGGAGACATCTCTAACATTATGATAGACAACAAGACCAATAGCATCATCTTAGAGACAGAGTCCTCGGACAATGGGTCAGTACCGTAGCACTGGCATTTGCTTTTGCTTTGTTTCTGACATAAAGGCAAAGTGTTTCTATTTTCCTCCTTTTGTCTTATGTAGTGCAGTTACTACAGTGGCATACATCTTCAAAGTTTATTTTGTGCTTATAGTTTCTGAGCACTCAAGTTTGTTTAAAAAGGAAAGCTTTTAGAAAGTGCTCTGTATCAGTCAGTCTGCAACTCAGACCTATTCTGAGATGCAACATCACCAGATGATGTAAAACCACTCTTTGTTTTTGTGGGTCAAAACTTTAAAATAATTACATTTTCACCATTTTACATAAATGCCAGGGAGTTCTGATCGCAGTCGCAGCTGCAGTTAACTTTTTTGATCCTAAAAACAAAGTGTGCATCTGTACGTTACCTAATATGAAAACTTGTGAATTAAACCAATCAGAGCTTTGTTTTTCTAGCTACTTGTCTTTTCCCCCAGTACAGCTCCTCACTATGCTGTATATTCTTTTATATAAAAGCAGCTTAATACCTCAAAACAATGTATGTTTGTCATGTTTACTCTTGTGGCTCACTGTGGTGTTCTTATAGCATTGGCCCTTTAACACGGGGCCTGCTTACTTGAGTTTGTATAACTGTCAGAGACACACAAGAAGTAGACATCTCTCACCTCTTTGTAGGAGGAAGCTCTTAAGTAAAGCGCAGGTTTCCAAGCAGGAGTTTCCAGGCAGGAACTAGGATTCAAAACTCTTTCACTGTGAAAGAGAAACAAAAGACTGGTGTTTGCCTTTGAGCTCTACAGATAAGTAGCAAGTTGTTCCCAGAGATACTGCTGTAAAGGTATTGGTGAATGTCTCAAAACTGTCATGTGGAAGTTTTAAGCATTTCTAAGAATGTGGTTTTTTCCCTCCCCTCTTTTTTTTTTTTACTTTGTATTTTTCTGTGTCCCCCTTTATGTTTTAGAAATGAAGACAGGATGAAGAAGCCTGGAACTCCAGGGACTCCAGGCTCCAGTGACTTAGAGACTGCCCTTCGTAGGCTCTCCCTCAGGCGGGAGAATTACCTCTCGGAGCGCAAGTTCTTTGAGGAAGAGCAGGAAAGGAAGTTGCGGGAACTGGCAGAAAAGGGAGAACTCCACAGTGGTTCCGTTACCCCCACAGAGAGCATCATGTCACTGGGAACTCACTCCAGATTTTCAGAATTCACTGGATATTCAGGAATGTCTATCAGCAGTCGCTCCTACCTGCCAGAAAAGCTTCAGATTGTGAAACCACTAGAAGGTGATAACAAAGGGCCTCGGCCTTTATCTGTTATTCTTAGTGACTCTTTGTGGTCTCTTATCCATTACCAGAAAGCAGGAAATCTTTGCAATACGTATTCCTTTTATTTTAGAGACAGTACTCCACGCTGTTGGTTTGAGATCTTCTAACTATTATATTTTTCCACAAGCCTTAAAAGTGTTAGGAAACAATCCCAGCCAAGGCACTAAAATAAATATTACAGGCCACATGTGCACATCAGCAGTGCAGCTTTACATCCGACCTAAATGTTACCATTTCATAATTGGAAAAGGAAGGTGGATAAGTCTATGAAATCTGAACAACAAGAGTTCTGTAAATAAGTATCTGGGAAGGCCTTTACCTACTTCACTTAGTCCAGTTGGTCTAATAAGACTGTTTTAGTGATTAAAAATTGTCCCTGTACTTAATGGGCTGTTCAGGTGGTCACACATGAGTCACTATGGCTTTGTGTTTCATGTGTGAAATATATGGGGTTTTTTAAAGTCAAATTTCCTTCATACATTGTCTCAGAAAAAGCCAAGATAGAGATATATGGTAGTCAGGGCTAGAGCTGTATTTCAAAGCTCATTTCAATAGACTGTTTAAACAAAGCTGTCAAAGCACATGTAGTATAGTCTGCCTGGCTTTTTTCAGTTCTTTCAGGTTGTAGCTGGAAGTTAGCTGAGTCAATTCCTCCCGATTTTAAACTAAATTAAGTTTGGTTTCCTCTAGTACTTCACAGATACACTAGTTAACGTCATTTAGCTTTGGCTTCTCTCTCTCTCTTTTCCTTTAACAGAACTCTCGTATTACATTGTATTATGTGTGTTTTAATTGCAGAAGTTCCTTTTTTTCATCTTTTTAGAACAAATCTATTTAATCTATAAGGAGCATATAGCATGACACATACTCAGAAGCAAAAATAAGCATTTTTATGTCCTGAAGAAAGTGATGTACTGTATCTGCCTATTCAAATGAAACTATAGCCATAGCACACAAACCCATACTGTTGAGCAGATTTTAATAGTTTGTTTTCATGGCTGCTTTTAAATGGTCATAAAAGTTCTTGTACCACATAAGGGAGAGGATGATCCCACTTTGTTTCAGTTTCTGGTTGCTACCACTGTAATAGATTTCTGTCACCATCCCATTATATCTGTTTTTGTCTTCCAATAAACTCTTAAAGTCTTTATCATCTTTCTGTCTGTCTGGGTTTTTTATTTTTCCCCTG
This sequence comes from Callaeas wilsoni, assembly GCA_013398955.1. Classification (NCBI taxonomy): domain Eukaryota; kingdom Metazoa; phylum Chordata; class Aves; order Passeriformes; family Callaeidae; genus Callaeas; species Callaeas wilsoni. The sequence goes on along the minus strand of VWPU01007701.1, from coordinate 53,837 downwards.
GTTTTGTTCAGTTCTTCCACTGGATCATTTCTCTCTTGAAATTATTGCACCTTTTAAAGTACTTCTCATGTTTGGTTTTAGATCTTATTTTTAGCATGTATGTGTCTGCCTGTTTCATAAGTTTTGTGTTCATTGACTTTATTATTAACTAAATATCTTTATTATTTTGTTTTTCACTTCTGTGTAGTTTCTTTTCTGAATATTTTTCATGAGACTTCATTTATTTTTTTCAATTTCATGGATGCCTTCAGACTACTGGGGAAAAATAGTCTGCTGTACCTGCAGACTGCTATAAATAGTTGTGCCTTTGGTTTTATTGCTGTTTCAGGTGCTCATGTCATAAAACAGAAGAAATAAAAATTAGTTCTGTAATAAATTTTCTATAGGTTAATGACTTCTGCTCCTTGAAAGTAATCTTTTAAATCCCTCAGGAAAAAAAAGTGACAGAAGCACTGAGAAATTCATCTTCTTTGCACCTTTGAAAAAACAACACATGCTTTCTTTTAGTCAAAAAGGATTACTTGATGTGACTTGCTTTAGTTATAGTCTAGTGGCATATTTTTTGTTTCTTTTTTTTTTAAACTATGCATCTGTGACTTATGTCATAAGCATGAAATGGCATTACCTGTGTCCTGCAGGAAAACTAAAAACTTGGACTGATTATGTCTTCACCAGTTTATTGCAATTGTGGGAGCAACACACTGTGAATTTCTAAGCTTTCTCTGATCCTCAAACCCTATGTGCAATCATGCAGAAATACTCGGAATATAGGGAAAAAAAATGTACTCCATTCATATACTTATTTTGTTCTTATATTCCTTCTTCCTTCAGTGGCAGTCCCACTGTTGTACAGCAATTCCCTCATGCCAACATTTTCTGATAACAGTATTTACAAAACTGTCTACTAGGCACCTGGGACTGAATGTTGGCCAGAGAAGTGTTGTATTTCCCTCTTCTTTTGAGTTTTGCAGCTTTCTTTTTTTTCTTTTTATTGGGGATGTAGAATTGTTGGATTCCTTTGTACATTTGTGTTCATTTTCTGTATGGGAAATTAAAGCTCCCTTACACACATTTTATGAGATCAAGATTAGTCTCAGATATCCTCGTGTTGGTGAGGGAGCTTAGGCCGTTTTGATTTCCATAGTTTAAATAGAAATGTTAAAGCTCAAAAATGCAGATATTTTGGTGTATATCTTTTCTGTGGAAAGATATGATATAAAAGTGCTTTTATGCTGCAGAGTTGATTTTAAGTATAAGTTTTGAAGTGCTTTAAGGTGAAGAAGACTACATCTTCAGAAGCTAGCATGTAGAAGTTAATTAACTTTTTATACTTGCAAGCAGTGCAGAAAAATTTTGATTTCCTTTGTTCTTTAATTCTTGGAGTAGAGTCTGACAGAAAACTTCTAGGTTAATCCTTGACAATATCTGTCACTTCTTCACATTCTGAGGTATTTCTTTTATATAAAAGCAAAAAACTTTGTGACAATTCAGAAGTAAATACAAGTTATAAGGATGTATTTTCTCTCACTTTGCGGTTGTAATGGTTTCTACTTCTTGAGCCTCAAGGGTGCAAATTTTCTCTAATCCCTCTAGACTTACTTTAAATAAAAGCAAAAAAGTAGATAGGGTTATTAGCCAAAGTAATTAGCAGACCCATTTATTCTGAGCTAAAAAATCGCAGATCTTAAAAAGTGAGATATACTTCATTAAAATGCCACCCATTGTTCCCTGTCATTCTAGAGAAAGAGTTTTTCCCCATTCACTTCCTATTTACAGTAAGCTTCCTCAAATGCAATGTGTGAAATGACAATTTTTCTCATTCCATAGGATTTTTCTCAGATTGAAATTGTTGTATGTGGGAGCCATCCCTTCTCTAGTTATTGTAGTTGTTTAGGCTTTTACATACACCATGCAACAAATTGAACATTCTCGGTCTTTGAATACGGGTGAGATATTTGTGTGCCAGCTTGTTGAATGAGTGGGTATTCTGCTTTGCAGAGAGGGAACAGGAGCAAGACTGCAAAGACTGCTCTGATTGGAGTGGCAGAGGTGAAAATAAAGATGCTTGTGTCATAAGACGTGTGATTTTAAGCCACATATTTCAGCACAGTAGTGATGGTGGGCACACAGGAAAATGCAGGCCCTTGCAAGCAGTGTTTAATTGCTACCTGATGAATCAGATAAATTCTTCTCTGATTTCACTGGGCCCATCTCGGTGTATACATCAATTTTTCCTCATCCATTGCCGTTTCTGACTGTCTCCTATTAAACCTTGAATATTGAATGCTTTTCTCTGTAAAATGCACCTCGTTTTTGAAAACGTTTCTCTGTCAAGGATGAAGCTACAGGTACAGTAGCATTTAGTAATGTAGTCGTTGAATTCCTGTAGCATAGGGCCCACACAGGTATTTAGACTTGACGTATAGTTCCGTTGTGTATCTGCTTACACGCGCCTGAAGTTGATGGGGTTTTCATGGTACAAAGCTAAAATTGCTGTGCAATCTGTGTGACTACTGTCCTCCCGTTAGCCACTGGTAGTAAATTCTGGCATGTTTTCAGCACCTGTCTTAGTGCGAGCTTAATCTGGGAATATGTGGTATATGTTCCTCTTAGAGCTTTCTGTGATGGTGCTCAGATCAACTGTTACAATATAAATTCTTTCTACTCCTGCTTAATCCTGTGAATTGAAGCGTATGAGAATATTTATGGGGAAGGGATGTGCATGTGCACAAGTGTGCTGCTTCTCACCACCAGGCTTTGCCTAAGTGCTGATGTGATCAGTTTATTTCACACTGGTGTGGAAATGCTGAAGCGTAGGTGAAGCAGTCTTGTGCTATAGCATGTCTCCTTAGAAACATTAAACCCAGAAACATTAAAGGTTTGGAGCTCCCAAACCTTTGGTCTTCTGGATAAATGAAGTGGGACTTTGCCTTTTAGGTCCTGGATTGCTTGCTGATTTATTTTGGTTGTCTTTCTGTTCCCTTTCAAGGTTCTGCCACTTTGCACCACTGGCAGCAGCTGGCTCAGCCTCACTTGGGTGGGATCCTGGACCCGAGGCCCGGGGTTGTCACTAAGGGCTTCAGGACCCTAGACCTGGACCTGGATGAAGTGTACTGCCTTAATGACTATGAGGAAGATGAGACAGGTGACATTTCTTACAAGGGCCTAACTACCTCGACGCCAGTTCAGCACACAGAGACCTCAGGTGAGAGGTCACAAGCACAAGTGACTGTTTCAGAGAACAAGAATAACCCCCGCCAATCTCAGGCTTTCACAGAGGAGATGCAGGAGTCCGCGACTGACGATGATGAGGGGTCTGGTGAGGGAAACTCATTAAGTCCAGTAAAACTGACATCTTTACAGGATTTTGATTACTGGGCCATTCTCACGTCTCTTCAGAACAGCATCCATAATATTGCTTTGTGTGTAGCATCTGCACGATAGTGCGTGCGGTGGTTAGAACATAACCATTCTAACATTAGCTCAAAAATCGTTTCTTTGATAATCTTTTAATTTGTTTCTCAGTAACAGCATCTGTGGTCAATATTTTACTCTATTTTGATAAGAGAAGGCTGCTAAAAGGAAGTTCATTCACAAACCTTTGTGTGGCACGTATTCAACTTGTGTGTGTATTTAGTGCACGCTGTTAAGTGTGTGTAATGTACAGATTACATATATTTTGTGTTGCTGTAGTGCAGATACTCTTCTGACTGTTCATAAGAGGTGATGCCATGTTTTAGATTTTTGTACTTTGGGAAAAAAACGAAGGCTAAATGATTGGTGCACTAAAGGTGCCTCTACCTTGCCTTTTCTGAAACAAATGGAGTGCCTTGAAAATCACCAAAGAAATTCTGAAAGTTTAATTCACTTACCTCAGATACAGTTACCTGTTTTTAAAGTCCTTTTGAGATAAAGAATTAAGGGGATGTTTTTATGCAGTAACTAATAATATTTCCCTTATTCTTTCTCCACCACACTGTTAAACTCTGTCCTTCCTATTTATACCACATTAAGATGTAAACATTTTAAAGTGACACAATACTGCGTGAGTTATTAGATACTCTGAACTGACACTATCAGTCTATTATTGCACAGGGTTACAGATTCTCAAGACTATAGATGTGTTTTGAGTTTGTGTGGTTTCTCTTTTGTTCTTGGGATTTGGGGGTTTTTGTTTTAATAAGCTATATAGTCTTCATTAAGATTTGCCTCTGGTAAAGAATTATATTTAGTCCAGAATCAGAAAATTGCCAGAACTCCTTTTTTTTCCAGACTTCTTTTTTTTTGTATAACTACTTTAAATGAAGACACTTCCTTCCCTCTCCTTTTTCTGGGATAAATCATAATTTAATATTTGGCTGGTCTTTGGAAGATTAGATTGTCTCAGGGCTAAACAATAATATTTCAGTTATTATCATGACATGCAGAGTATCTTCAGCTCTCACTGCAATGACAGTTCAGTGCTTTCAGCTAATGAATATGAGCTGCTTTCTACAGCCAGCTGTATTAAGGTTAAACTTTGAATCACAGAGTCATTAAGGCTGGAAAAGACCTCTAAGATCATTAAGACCAGGCATTAACACAGCACTGCCAAGTCCACCACTAAACGATGACCCTAAGGGCCACATCTACAGATCTTTTAAATGCCTCCCAACCACTTCCCTGGGCAGCCTGTTCCAGTGCTTCGACATCCAAACCCTTCAACTTCCCTTTCCTTTGGCAAAAGTTGTCCTTGTTCTATGAGATCTCAGAAATAATGTTTATATTATTTTTTTCTATTAATATGAAAATAAATAATGCCTCTTCAGGTAGTTGTGTAGCATTTTAGATATTATCCAGGTTTTTATAATTTTTAAGAGTCTGAGTAACAGCAGCAAGAAAAGCTGGAGATATGAGAAACATGGACTGAAATAATCAAAGACTGAACTGGCATTTTTAGGATCTAGGGAATAAAAGATTCAACAAAAGATATGATTAATTTTAAAATGTGTTGCCATAGAGAGGAAGGAACCAAGCAGTTCTTCATGTACTCAGGGTACAGTAAATGTACAAAAAAATGTAGCTTGGGTTACATTTTGAAGAATTTTCTAATTGTAAGAGTATTCAATACAGGAAGATGTCAGAAAAGTAGAAGACTCATTGTCATGGGCTAAACATAGATAAGGATATAGTTTAGTTCCTCGTTTTGGGGTTTTTTTAAAGAACAGATTAGTAAAACATTTCTGGATAGTAATTTGAAATGTTGAGTTCTTTCTTTGGAGTAGAGCAATAAATTTAGGCCTACTCTGTGATTACAGACTGGTAAGAAAGTCTAGTATTTCCTTCCATTTTCTATCTCCATTATGATTTGAATATAGGTCACTGTTTATTGACAGGATATTCACTGGTTACTGCTGACTTTTCCTGGGAAAAGTCTATCTCAGACAGGGTTTTGAAGCAAATTCCCTGCCTTATAAATTGACAAAATAGATAAAATCAATGAAATTACTCTAGCAAGCTTATTTTACCTGTATTGTTTGCTGAGTCATTTTAATACATTACAGAAGTAAATGGGTAAAAATTAATAACTTTGTGCAGAATGAACAAGTGCACTGAAAACTTTAATTTCACATTCTTTCGCCTTCTTTTAAATAGTCCTGTTGCGTAGGATTTAGGAGTATCCATGAGCTACCGTATCATTATTGATTGTGTTGCTCAAATGAAGTGAAGACACTGTATCTGTTTCTTCCTGAAGCAATTTGTCAGGCATTATACAAGGAGGAGATGATTGTGGATTTTGTCAGAGTAGGCACTTACTAATGTACAGTACTTCCTAGGATCCACAATCTGCCCACTGAAGAATACCTTTTGGGAGAAGGAGGTGCATGGTTAGCTTATGAATTTATTTTGTATTTAAATATTGTGCAGCCATTGCTTCTTATTGCTTCTCCTCAGCATTATTTCTTCTAGATTCCTCTGTAGGAAATGCAAGGAAGGTAGGGGTGTGTATAGACATGTGGCACCTCATCATGAGCCCATCATGAGTACAAGGTTATAAAATCATTGCTTGCATGATTCCAGTTGGGAATTGGTTCCAGTTGGCAACATACAGAATAAACTCTTGGTAGAGAATGTGGAAGCAAAATAAAAAGGGAAGGAAAGAAATATCTTTCACACAGACTCTAGTGATAGGGCCTTTGCTTGTAATCCAGGGTAGCTCCATTGTGCAAAAATCTCTTTCGAGATGTTTGTAAAAGCCAGAAGGTATTTTCTTACCATTGCTGTTGGCAGGCCATAAAGTGTGCCAGTGTAGAGCTTGCAGGTCTTCTAGCCTCAGACCAAAAGGTGTTTAGTAATACAGAGCCTACAAAGACCTTCGCAGCAGGTATAAGTCATCTTAGTCTGTTAGGCAAGTTTCTGTTTCAGTTGACTGTACGCTCTGAGGTTTGTATCTTGCCTTTTTTGCACTGGAATTCTCTGCATGTGTTCCCTGACACAATACTTAAAAGCCCTATTCTTATTGCCATTTTGTGTGTGCAGAGTGCTGCTCACGATGAGCCCAAGAGCTTATTTTAACTTCCAGGCTCAAGGGAGCAAACACTGCTGGTGCCAAAAATATCTTGTAGCCAAAACAAATGTATTCAGAACAATTGTGGTAGATATTCGGTTCTCGTGATAGGTAGAGTGAGGAATCATTCTGACTAAATAAGAAAAAGTTATGTTCCTTGAGTTTTCCTGTTCCTCTGTTGAAACGTGTAGCTCCCATTGATCTATAAAATAGCTTCCTCACTGTAAATGCATATTCTATCCCAATTATTGCACTGAACATTTCAGGAGAAGTTAGCACACATGTGCCTTATGGTCTGCAGTTGGTCTGTTGGAGCCACATACTGCGTGTGGGTAGAGTTAACTTTATGAGGGATTGCAAATTCCAGAGTTGCAGTTCTAGCCCAATACCCAGGAATAGGTTGAGATTTCTGTATCACTTCTGTAGACTCTCAGCGTAAGTGGAATTGTAGAGAAGTTACAGGACACAGTGTTCTTAAAATCATCTGGGACAAGCAATTTTTGCAGCACGAGTTTTTAGTAACCTCAGTATATATTTTTTGTTCTGTGAAAGAAATCAGTATATTATAAAACTGTACAGAATCTGTTTTCAAGGGAGGGGTTGTTGGGGTTGGTTTTTTGTTTGGTTTTGGTTTTTTAATCCACTGGCTTTCATGTTTCCCTTAAAGAAACAAACAAAACACCAGCCACTCAAAGCACTTAATAATGTTATGAATGTTCTAATTTTGAAGTTGGAAGGGCTGCACTTGGTGCACTGTGTGCTTAATTGCCTGCTAGTGTTGGGTGCATAAACTGGTCTTCCAGTACTTGTGTTTGTTAGTTCCACTGATTGCTTTGACTAGACATGTGCACAGCATTATGGGATCAGCACTCTTGTACTTCATGCTTACACCTTAACCATGACATGGAGGGCTTTCCAAAGAGAGGCCTAAAATCACAAAAACGCATAATGAATGTATTATATTTGAGTTGTTTTTAGCAGGGTTACTATACATGCTTCTAAAAAGTTACCATTGTACAGAAAAGCAATAAATTTTGTAACTGTTCTTAGAACTAAGGTATTGATGCATATTTAAATATATTTTATTTTCAGATGGCATGAATATTTCACAGTAATTGTTTCTTTAAGAAAAGTCTGTCAGCAGTTGCTGTCTATGCTGTTAAAATGCCTGAATTTTAATTTGAGGATCCTAGCCTGCTTAAACTCATGTCAAAGCCACATTAAATACTTTGAAGTCTTTTTACATCTATGCTCAATGTTTATATACATACCTCGGCCAGAAGAACACCCTGTCCAAAGAATACCTGCCTTTGTTCAGTTATTCCACTCTTTCTGTTTCCAAAGGCAAAATAAATGAAAATTTTGGGAAATCAGGTATTCAGAAAATAATGTTGTTGTTTAAGAAACGTAACAAAGGCAATGCTCCTGGTGCAGACGTAGGAAATCTTGGAGGTTTTGAGTATTTGTGGTTATACCTCTAGGAGAGCACCATGCTCACATTTTACAGCTGTTTTTATCTCCTATCTCCTTTTTGTCCTAGTAGTTCACTCAAGCATCAGATCCAGCCTACTCTGTATATATTCTCCTTATTCTGTCAGCCAGGCATTTTCAGTACAGGTAGCACTGGGTATCAAAGCTCTCACCTTCAGCCACCTGGAGGGGATGAACTCTGCTAAATCTAGAGACTACATGAAGCCACTGTCTTGTCCTGTGGATCCTAATGGGGTTTTGTGACCTAGTTTCCAGTAATTTCACCTCACCGAAGAATGGAATGAGTGGCACAAACTGGCAAAAGTGAAGTCCATAGCCTGTATTCCAGATGATCACACTGTAGGAAAAATATGCCTCCTAATTGTCCTTCATTATCCTGTTTTAAAGCAGGCAGAACTTTTCTATTCAGCAATAAACTTCTAATGCTTTAAAACACCATCCATTGGTCTAAGGATGCCTCAATCTGATTGTCATTCCATCCCTGTTTCCACAGCCTGTGCTAAAGAGATGACCTAATTCCAGTGCGCTCCCTGCTCAAATAGCAGGGAACCAGGTTCCCTCCTTTTCTTGAAACATGCCAAAGAAATGATGGAGCAGAGTGGCTTGCTTCACTGTTGGACTGAAGTGTTAACTTTGTGCCAGTCTGGATCAAATCATACTCTAAAGATTTCCCAATTTTTTAAAAGTTAATTTCCTAATAAATCTGTATGTCCCAGAATAGGTGTTTGTACAAAATGCAAGGATTTACTGGTCACCATGAGCTCTCTGCCTCCTCACTGTTATTTCAGCATAACAACAAATTTGAATTTTGATCCAATGGTACAAAACTTAATGGTGTTTTAATATAGCTACCTCTTACAGATCTTCCTCAAACTTAATTTGTCTTGACATCTTGTGGATGGGACAAGGCCACTAGTTTACCTGCTGTAACTTTGTACCTTCCTCTGCACAAGCTAGTTAAAAATCCAGATTAAATGACCGTTTGAGAGTTCCCTGGGCAGAAGGTCATGTCCTAAGCATACCTATTTTGCTGTTTACACCTAGCAGAATGGCCCACAGGCTCTGAATCCTAAAGCTGGATCCGAGACAGCTCATAAAATCAGCTTTGTGTTTTGTGTGAGGAAAGCTCTGTTTGTTTTACCAGAAGGTGGAGCTCTCTGCACTCAGTTTGACTGGAACATGCCTTTTTTTTTTCCTTCAGTATTTTAAAAGATGTTTTTACAATAGTGTTTGTGCTTACAGGAGAGTCCCTTTCAGCTACAGTGGTTTGCATTTTTTTCCATAATGCCTGTGAATTGTTTGAGAAGACTTAATGAGGTGAAGAATCATTAATTCCTGAGTGCTAAAACACAATCCAGCAGAAAATTTAGGTTATCTTTAATTTTAATTTAGGGGGAATATGCACTAACAGTTTGCACAGGGTTCCTGATGGATGAATTTACATGATGTTTCTGTAAACTTTGTTAAGCACTGAATTATGTACAGGTTCTTTTTCATACAGATATGAAGCCTTGTTGTTAAACTACAACTACTTTGGAAAAGAGAGTATAAGTAAAACATTTGGTTTCAGACAGTTACATGGAGCAGGTGTTTATATTTAAGAGAGTACTTCAGTATATGTAAATGTGAAGATAGTCTTTCTTATTATAAAAATGTATTACTTCCTCATGAATTTATAGCAGCTTGGGAGATGGCCATTCATATGTAAAATTACTAAGTTAGAAATTAATAATTTTGTTTCTATTTGATAAACTTTGTTCATTTACAGCAACAGGTTCTCTTTTTACCGTATCCAAAGGATGGAAAATGCTACAGCAATATGATACACCTCATTGTTGACTGATGGAGGATGAAGCTGGTACAGGACTTTCTTAGTGGTATTTGAGGGTGAAATACATCCTTGGAAATGGATTTTTTTCATCATTTCAATTTGTTTCCTCTGATTAGAGTTAGTGATTTCTCTACTTTTAGCAGCCTTCTCCTATCTTTGACTCATTAATAGCAATGAGTCTTGCTTTTGCTAATGCAGCTGTGTTTCTTCAATGTGCCTGTCTCCAATCTGAGGGGATGCCCAGTGGATATTACAGATGGGGAAAATGCACTGATTGTATTACAGCTATGTGCTTTGGGTTGAGCTTGCAATCTTAATCCAGCATTGCTTTATTCTGTTCTCTATTCATCATCCAGGGATAAGTGCTTTGTTTCTAATTGATTTATGTTAAAGTCCTGTGTTTTCTCGAAATAACCAATATTTTCATGTCCAGTTATTTGAGCTCTTTCTTCAGATTTTCTTATAACTCTTTACAAAATGGAGAGAATCATGATTGCTAGGCTGTGCTCCCTTGTAATAGCTTTTGTAGTGCTCACACTAATCTCTAAAGCAACTGGATACCTGAAGCATCCTAATTACCATCTCTGGAGGTGAAGTAGAGCTTGTTGTTATGTTATGCCGTGCTAACATTTGAGTGTGTTAACATGACACTCCAGTGGGTCCTCAGAAATACCCTTCTCCAACGTACAGCTGGCTCTGTACATTCTCTAATGTACATTCCAGCGCTGACTAGACGTTACCTCACACTGTATGCTCAGCCACTTCTGCTTCCACTGTTCACACTGCCCGTGCTCTACCCTTCACACACCGCTTATATGTGTTCTTAAAGGGCTACCTAACCGCACACACTGTTTCGGAGCTGTGATACTTTATCTGTGAAAAAGGGAACACAGCCACAATTGAGACTTGCCTTGCTAAGCTGCTCTGGGACTTCAGAATGGTGTCTGGTCTAGCTGGTCGGTCTGTCTGTCTTTTGCAATGTGTTGAATAGTTGTGTACTGTGGTATTAAAATGTGGCTTAATCAGGGAATGGCTCAGAGGGTTGGGTAGGACTGGGGGGGAGGGAGCTGCACACAGTTTTTATTGTGCATGTCTTCTGACCACTGCTAAGTTTGGTTACTAAGTAAGAGAACCTATGCAATCATGATATCTTTGACGTATTATTTAACTCTGGGTGTTTTTCAACCAGCTTTTCTGATGCATGGCTCTTAAATTCTGTAGTTATTTTGCAGTGACCACAGCTGCATTATATAGCAGGTTAATACAGCCACAGAAGTATTTCTACTAAGAAGAAAGAAGTTGGCCTAAGTCCTTCATTTTTAAAACTGGGCTGTATTGCTTCTTTCCCAAATCACTGATCTGTCACCAGAGTGGCAGTTTTACAGCCACATTTGTTAGGAAATTTGCTTACTACACTGTCTACAAATATTGAAAAAACTGCTATACTATGCAGCTGAGGACATACATCCTTAAAAAACCTAATCACATGCACAAGAGAAATGTCACAGATGTACAGTAGTGGATCCAAAAAACTACAACTTTCCATATTGTGGATGTGAAAAGTCAGAGAAACAATAATTAATGTGTGTCCCTCCCCTCCCCACCCCAACAATCTGTATTCCTGTAGCATTAGCCAGATGGATCCATTACTGAGAAGTAATGGGGATACCTTTTTGTGGATCAATCTAAAAGCTGAAAGGCACAAGCATTTAGAAAATCCTGGTGCTCCTGAGCTGGTACTAGAAAATACTGCTTGTAATTTCCTACTGATGCAAGTTCCTAGTTCAGATAAGGGCTAGCATTTCAAGCACTGCCTGGCCTAAATTTGATTTGAGCAAGACTTAATCTGCAGTGTTTATGATCATGAGCAAGTTTCAGCAGACCTTTTTAGCACTGGCCTTGGAGTCCTAGAGGTGTTTCTTTTGGAGAACAAGTGTCTGTTCAACACTGCAGTACTTGGGCATTTCACTTTTCTCGCATTGATCCCATCAGGGTGCCTCATCACTTTTTGCATCTGTCTTATCAGCACACAGAAGTTTGGTTTTCCCCTTTCCTGTGTAAAATGCAAAGAATTTGCTTTTTTTTAATTTAGTACCTCATCCTGGGAAGTGCATGTCACAAACCAACTCCACCTTCACCTTCACCACCTGCCGCATTCTGCACCCCTCCGATGAACTCACACGAGTCACGCCAAGGTAAGGGATTCTCATGATGGCAAAGCCTTCAGCCCTATCAGAGTTTCCCCTCTGAGCAAATGCAAAATGCCAGCATAAGCGTAGGCATTGGCTGCATTAGTGAATTACAATACACTCACCTATTATCCCTCCCATTTTGAGTTACCTCAGAAGAAAAAGGGATATGCAGGTAAAGAAATCCAGGAAGTACATGAGGAGTGGAGGAGGACATATGCCTTAATTGGAAGCAGGGAGATGTCTACTTTGTTCCTTGGTGCAATTGTTGGAAATGAATTCATAGCAGCCAGACTGAAACTAATGAGCTGGTGATGCAATAGCAGTTGGCAGTATAGACGCTGCATGCCAACAGAAGGCAGTTCTGTGGCATTATGGAAGGTGAAGATCTGAGAACCAGAGGGGGGATGTGAATTTCGTACCTGAAGAGGGAGCTTCCCTCCCTTAGCAAATCAGGATTTACAGAATGTTCTTTTCTCTTTGTAAGGACAATGCCTCATTGCTTTCTCTGCCCCTTCCAGCTCCTCTGTGGGAGTGTACCATTGAGTAGGCCCCCATGAAGAGGTGTGTGTCTGCACTTGTTTAGACATGAGACAGGCACTGCCTGCCTGTGAAGGGCATGGAAAGCAAGGGTATTGAATATGAAGACCTGTCAAGTGGAAAGGAAATGTATGATGTTTAAATCTAACTTTTTTGCTTCCCTTTCTGAACTAAGTTAGTTATTAGTGGCCTGGCTGGTTTTTCTTTACTCTTTTCTGTCTTCCCCTTCAGCACAATTACTGAAGAGATCCTCTTATATGGCTGCAGTTCTATTTTAATTTTCTTGTTATCGTTGAAGTGCTGTCAGTGGTCATAATAAAGTCTTTGGGTACTAAAGCGAACAAATCAGTCAGAAAATACAGCTAAATTCAGTACATTTTCAGCTGCCTTAGTTAAATGGAAGTTCATCATTCGTTCAGGAGAACAAAGAGCAAAATAAACACAATTATGTTTTCAGCAGATGTTTAAAGAACTCGTCCTTACCAACTATAAATGATTCTTCACAGGTCATGTGAGGAGGACGAGAAACTGCGTTATGTCTCGTGATGAGAGGAGGTATAGGGCAGACACTGACCCAGCGTGGTCGGGGGTGAGCAGCACTGCCAGCAGCATCTGTGTTGGCAGGGTCATGTACAAGGAATGCTAGTGTGTGTGGCACCAGCTAACCCCAAGAGGTTTGGCATTTACCTACCTGGTTGCATTGTAACCTGTGCTACCCCAGGTGTTGCTCTAACCTGACTAAATTTCATCCAGCTAAATGAAATGCTCATTTATTTGTTTCTTTTCTCAGTCTCACTCTGAGACCGTCACTGGGCTGAGTTGCTGAGGCCACTTTGAGTCTGTTTCTGCAGCTGTGTCCAGGCTGCCCTGCAGTGTTGTTCAGTTTGACGGGAAAAATATTTCCCAGTTACAACAATGCCAAAATGATCAAATGGACTAAAAGGCAACACCTCCAACTGCTTTCTTGCAGGGATGGCTTGTTTTTTTAATTGCACTGTAGTGTATAACTGTGCTGAAAAATTAGTAGAAATACTAATCTACATGTCTGCACAACTGAAATCTGTGTCTGGAAAGAGTGAAGCTGTTGGAGTTAATAAACCATTGTAGTGCTGTAATTTTCATATTGTGACTAGGATCTCTTGGAAGCCTGGTAATTAACACCATATGTCTGAATTTCTGAAATGTTTATGGTCATACCTTGTAGAAAGTTTATGCAGTCAGTTCTCTTTCTTTTGTCTCCCTGTGCTTTTCAAGACTTCTGTATTTAGCTGGATGGGAGATGCACCACAGTGGCTGTCACTGCTCTTTAGTTCCACTGGAATCAGAACTATGATGGTTCAGCTTTAATCAGTGCTTAACAGAAGAATTGTAAACTAACTTCTTTCCACGCAGCCTTGCCCTCAGAGTGTGTGTGCTGCTGCAGTGGGTGTGCGTGGCCTCCTTAGCTCTGCTGGGAGAGATCCTTCTCCCTTGCCGCTGGCTCAGCCCAGGCAGAAGGGAGAGGAAATCAGGATGTGCCTCAGCACATCTGCCACATGCACTGACAGCCACAGCACACACGGGGGTGCAAGGAGACCAATTCCAGAGCCACTTAGCAAGTCTGCTTTTCTAATTACATCTGCCGGTTTTCTCAGATAAGTGTTTCACCACAGTATACCAGGAGGAATATATGGGATTCCTCTTTTTGAACTGCAACAGAAATTCAACTTCTTCCGTTTCACTTGCTTATGGTAGAAGTTGGTACAGTTCCAAATCACTGTTAGAGATCATGTTGGTCCGATCCTGTTTAGCCTTGGAAAGAAGACATGACTTGAGATTTCATATCATCAGGCTAATATTTTCTTAATTAAGAAGTGCCTTAAAGATATGCTGATTTTTAGACCACGGGACTAGAGTTTCCAATGTTATGTGAACTCACATCACCTGCTCGCTGTAAACCAAGGATCTAGATGATAATTCTAAGCTCATCAGAAGCTGCAGCACAAAACATTCCAAGGTGTCTAACCTGACATGCACAGTAATGTTGGCTACACAGTTCATTAATGTAGGGTGAAATGAGACTGAAAATTCCAGTCAAGTCGTCTTCTCAGCCCTTTTTGTCCATATGGGGAAAAAAGATGCAGTTTAGTCACTGGCCCAAGTCTTCTCTTGGAAATCCAACCAGATTGTCTCAAAGTGGTTCTTTGATGATTTTCTTGGTGCAGAGAACCCCACGTAAGTTAAAGTCGCACGTTATGGCTGAGCCAATCCAACAGTGTGGCTCTGCTGAAAAGGGAAGATCCCACTCTCTCCCCTGTTCCTTCCCCTCCCATCTGCTTAGTTTTCCCCCTGTCTTGCAGTGGCTTTACTTTCTGTCTGACTCGCTGCTGAGTGTCTTCTACTTGCTAACCAGGCAAGGTGAGGGAGTAGATTTCCTTCTCTGAACAGTGGTGAGCTCACGTCAGTGAATCCTCTGTTAGCATCAAGTGTTGCATTGTTCAAGACCCGTTAAATGCCATTAGAGGGCATGAACCCATGCCTAAGAGATATTACTTTTTTTTGGGGGGGGGTGTGTACATGTGGCAAAGACCGTAATTTGTGCATCGTTGGAAAAGTTGGAAAGTTTCTTTTCTGAAGGTGCATGAAGCTCTTGGGATTCTCTCAGACTTCAATTTGGATGTCATAGATATCCCACAGGCCTTGTTTTTGGAATAATTGAGTACACCATGCCTTAGTGAATGAGTGTTCAGTTCTGTATGCTCAGAAGTGACACTGAAAAGTAAATGTCCTGCTTATACCATTGGTCCTGTCTCCCACATTTCCTTGTCTCTTAGAAGCCGCTGGGAGTTGTGATGCCAGTAGATCAGGAAGAAAAAGTGAAGGTGTTGATCACAAATCTGTAAATAGTTTATCAGAAGAAATGTGGTGCTGGGTGTTGGCAGTGGCATTAATCCTGTGAGACTGGGCTCTGACGTGTGCAAAGTGGAGATATATTTTGTAAGATCTGATGGTTTTGCACTTGTAATCACATTTGTGGGGGGCTGAGAACTGTCAGTGTCCTGTGCACTCTCCAAATGGATAAAAGGCCCTGCTCAAGGTTAAAAATCTTGCCTGTAGTAAATTTTAATTTTCTGCTGGAGAGAATAATTTGAGTGCTCCTTTGCTTTCAGCCTTAACACAGCACCTACTCCAGCTTGTGGCAGCATTAGCAATTTGAAAGGCACCCCAGTGGCTACTCCCTGCACTCCTCGGCGTCTGAGTTTGGCCGAATCCTTCACCAACCTCCGGGAATCCACGACGACGATGAGCACATCCCTGGGGCTGGTGTGGCTGCTGAAAGAAAGGGGCATCTCAGCAGCAGTGTACAATCCACAGAGCTGGGACAGAGCCAGCAGGAGCACCCTGCTGAACACGTACTCCCCGAAAATGGCGATCATTCCTTCCACTCCACCAAACTCACCCATGCAGACACCTTCTTCTTCCCCTCCATCTTTTGAGTTCAAGTGCACCAGCCCACCTTATGACAACTTCTTGGCTTCGAAGCCTGCTAGTTCAATCTTGAAGGAGGTGAGGAATAAAAAGAACATCAGGAACAGTGAGAGCCAAACTGACGTGTCTGTTTCCAACCTTAATCTCGTGGACAAAGTCAAGAGGTTTGGTATTGCCAAAGTTGTGAGTTCAGGGAAAACGTCAGCTCCTCCTTTAACTGATGACCAGGGACCTCTTCTCTGTGGGGCACAGGGACCAGTGAGGGCCCTTGTTCCTGGAGGCCTGGCACCAGACAGTCTCCCCTTGGGCTGCCCTGCCGTGACCAGTGCCATAGGGGGCATCCAGCTGAACACTGGCATCCGAAGGAATCGGAGCTTCCCCACCATGGTGGGTTCCAGCATGCAGATGAAAGGCCCAACGTCTCTCACTTCGGGGATCCTCATGGGAACCAAGCTCCCGAAGCAAACTAGCTTACGATGAAGGACTTTATTTTTACAGCTAGTCTTTTTAAATGAAAATACTCCGATTCTTTCTCCAGTCTCCTTTTCCTTTCCCCACCACCCCTTCATTGCCTCTTGAGTTTGACAAATCAACTTCGTGCCTAATGGGAGAAATGTGTAAACTTTGTATAAAATGTGTAAATATGTACCAGATCTATTGTAACTGATTGGATTATTTTACCGTTCAATCGAGTGCAAAAGGCTCTATGTTATGATTGCTGTATTAAGGTTAACTTGCTAACCTTTTGAATTTTGTTTTTTAAGATGCACTGAAAAAGAAACTAAAGAGCAAAACCAACAAAAAATAACTTGACTAGAAAAACGTGAATTCTGTAGCTAGCCTAACTTGAGTCAAAGGTGCATGGGAAGCTATTGAATGTGTTATGTGAGACCTCTCATTACATCACTTGAAGCATGGGAGCATTTGTGCTTCGTTAAATACTGAAAAAAGCACTCAGTTTAACATGTGGTAGTTCTAATTTTGCCTCTGTAGATGAGCTGAGCTGAGTTATTGGAGTGCCTGGCTATTATGCCTGAATGGATGAAACTTTATTTTATTTTCCTATTCTCCCCAAGATTATAAACTTGAACTAATTCTGTGTTGAGGTCAGCAGGCCTACTGAGTACCTGGAATATTGACATATTCCTACCACCGCTGTTTCCTTTGGCACACGTACACTCTGTGCAACTTCTTTCTTTGTTGTTGTTTTGTTTTGTTTTGTTTTGTTTTGTTTTGTTCTTCAATGCTGCACTGGATTGTGGAAGGGAAAATGCTTTACTATGTGTTGCTGCCACTGAAACATGCTTTGTCAGTGTGCCCAAAGAAAACAGTTTTCACAACTCGTGAGGTAAACATGGCAGTGACTTCCTAGAAGTCCAGGTTGCGGAACAGATCGACAGATAAGAATGTTATAAAAGAACATGTAGCAAAACCAGTATTAGGAAAAGGTGAGTCCTTGAAACCTCGGCAGAGAACCACAGAAAACATTTAGTAACTGAATGGTACAGGCGGGAAAGAGCAACTTGCAGCACTCGTGCTGATCTTCGTGTTTCGTGCATGTGGAAGACCGTGGCCTTGTAAGCAGGGTGAGAATATTCTCCACCCATTTTCTGTTTTCTTTTTTCAGAGAAACCTTTTTCATCCAAAATCAGATCCTAGCATAGGTAAAAATAAGGGAAATGCTTTATTTTCACAGTGGTTTTAAAAGGAAAAAAACACCTGCCATACAAACATATAACCCCCTGCTTTTACAGAAAGGAAACATAAGACCTCACGCAACCTTTAGTTGCCAGGCAATCCTAATTATATCGCAATTTTTTCTCTGTTTCTCCCAACCTTCTGCTGGATGCTTGTAGAAAGAGTTGAAGTACCTTAGAACTGGAACAGACTGGAGGGAGCTTGTTTCTAAAGCGGCGCTGAGACATAAATATTTTTTGGAAGAGGGGATGGAGAGGAGCAAAGCAGGGAGGGTTTAGCATCCACTTTCTTTTCCTTGCACTTCTTGTGGCATCTAAAATCAAGCTCCCCGTTTGTTACCATTGTCACACTACACGTAATTGCCGTGAATTGCCATTTGTACCAGACTGTTACTAAATTATTAGCACTGATAATTTCTTGTATAAAAGAAAATGTCTTTTAGTCTTTGTGATGAGAGATAGGTGGGTGGTTTGTTTTTTTCTGAATGAAGTAGTTATTGCGGTAGTGCTATGGACACTAAGGATATTTTTTGAGAAAGAAAAAAAAAAACACATCGGTCAGTTACAGCATGTGTTTGAAGACTTCTATTTATTCTATGAACTTACAATGTTTTAGTAAAATGCCATCAGCTCTGTTTGCTGTTGTATGTGTGCACTTATTGCAAGTAAATTTAAGTATCTTTTTATTTGAATGTATCTTAAACCAGTAGATAGAATAACAGTTGATTCTGAACAAAAGTCATGGACTTAATGGACCATTTTATATACCCAGAGGAAGAAAGCAATACCATAAGAGAACTTAAAGTGTAGAAGTTAATCATGCAATCGGGAAGTATTATTTAGCCTTTAAATAAGCTGTAGGAGCTGTCCACCCACCAGAGAAAGCAATTGTAACACATCAGAATGATGAAATTAATTTTTTCTTCACTAATATCAATAAAATAACAGAAAAGTTGCATTGTCATGTGTTATTCAACTTTTTTCCTGTTCTTTTAGGGTGATAAATCTTCCACCTTGATCCCTTGCTCTCATCTCTCAGTTAAAGCAAAATAAGAGGCCATCCTATGTTTTTTTAAATTCTTAGACACCGAACTGGTTGAAAAGTTTTCAGATTTTAAGTTTGCTGAAATCCATGCAGCTTGAGTCAAAAGAAAAAAGAGAAGCAAATGCGCCTTTTGATTTTTTAAAATTTGAATTGCGAGAATGCAGAATTGGATGTTGTGTGGTTTCTGTATCTTGATGAAGAGAGGAGTTTGCACTCTCCTGCCTAATACATTGCAAAACCTGTAAAAACAAAATGTGAAAGTACAGAATAAGGAGGAAACATCCAGTGTTTTTCAAAAGAGACAGGACTGAGGTCTGCTGTTAGCCAATATCTTCGTTACTGAGGGAGGGAACATTACAGTGATGAAGCATCAGGTAGTGAGAAGCTCAAAAAACCTGCACACGAGCTGAAAGCTGAGTAATGGAAAAAGCTCCCTGGAGGAGGGAATAATCGGGCAGTAACTCATAGAAAGATTAGACAGCCTCATTGAGGAGAAGGATGTGTGTGTGTGTGTGTGCGCTTGTGTGAGGTGGAGAGGGAAATAATAGCATTTATATCACATACTTGCTACAGAGAGAAAACGGGATAGCAGTAATGCCAAAATAAACTCGTGGAGGGCTTGCATTAGAGTGACGCAGTGCCCTACGCCAGCTGCGAGAGACGCTGATGCCAGGGGCACAGCCAGGGACTGCCAGTGAGTTCAGACACTCATCCTTCCTCTCTGCACAGCTCCGAGCCTGGGGAAAGCTCGTGGTCAGAAAGTTAATGGTTAACGGGAGGGATCCAGGGAGGATAAGCGCTGTGCATCCAGCCCTCCTTGCCTGGGAACAGGATGAGTTAAGCAAGGGCCAGTCCAGGGAAGGTGAGGGCTGATTCTGAGATGCGCAGAAGAGAGAGTGTTGAAATAGTCCTCCACCCTTGCAATATTCAAATATCTCAGACACTTTTCTGGATGCATCTTCTCTTCTGGTAATCCTCCTCTGAAAGCTGGGTTGGAGGGAAGAGGAAGATCAGGTGCTGAGGATTGTGCCCAAGACTGGTCTATGGACATACAAGATGTTCTTTGGGGAGCCACGACTGGCTAAAAAAGCCTTTTGAGACTTCCCCTGTTTCTTTTACATGTATCCTAAGCATTGAATGGCCCCACAACATAATGCTGCGTGCACGGAGGTTTAAGAGTTCCTCCCAACTCCCTGAACACATTTACTGGCAGCTCTCTACATTTAATTGAAACGTCCAGCAATGCCGGTGAGATGTGTCCTGCCTTCCTTTGGTACAGACAGCATCTGCTGCCTGTGGCTTGTTTTCATTGTGAAGAATTAGCCTCGTTCAGCTGTGCTACCACATCTCAGTGGGTGCTGTTCAGACCTGCTTTAATTAACTCAGCAAGCCAATTGAACCACAGAACGGTAAGGAAAATAAAAGGCCTGAAAGTTGCTGGTGCTTAGAATGTTCTTGGCTGCAGTGTAGGCAGTGGGCTTTCATGTGAGACCGGCATACACTCGAGAAGCCAGTAATGTTTGTATTTAAAAGATGACAGAGATTTTTGTCCTGCTGAAATAGGTTTCAAGCTGTGCTGAATCCAATTGCTGTTCAGTTGACACAGGTACTTAGAAGTGATTAAAGCTTTAACAAGCACACAGCCAGTTTTTTCTTTCTGAAAGGGAATTTTAATGAATTTAGGGGATACAAAAATTGAACACACAGAGAAGCCTTTCGCTGCTCTGCTGGGACATTGAAACGTTCATCTTGTTTGACTTGCAAATTCCTCTGCTCAGGCCTTGGAGAGGGGAGTGCCTGATCTGCTGTCAGGCTTGCTGAAATGTGCACAGCTGGCCTGCAGCTGGGAACATCTGGCTGGGGCATGTTGCCAGCCCACACGCAGCAAGGATAGAGCAGCTGGGGATGCATCAAAGCCAGGGAGAGGAGAGCAGGATCCACATGTGTTCCTGTATGAAATACCAGGGGAGATGAGACTGTGGAGGGTCAGGTGCACTGGTGTAGCTGAGGTTTCCCTCACAGGCTGCCCCAGCTCCCAGGGAGAGCTGCCCCCTTCCCAGGCATGGGTGCCCCCTCTCTCTTGCTTGGGTTTCCCCTCATTCCCACAAGGAGCACTTGCTGTTTCCACCCTCTTTTCACAGCTGTTGTATGTGCAACTCTGCAAGAGCAGAACCACAAGCTTTCCCAAATAATTCATGTGGAGTTTGCAGCAAGCTGCTCTGTTCATGGAGATTTGCCCAGCACCTGTTTGGAAATAAAGTTAATAAAGCTGGAACAGAACTAATTGAATCAAGCTCATGGAGAAAATAAACTGCCTTTAAACACAAAAAGGTACTGATTCGCTATTTTGCCAGTGTAAATTTAGCACCTATGCACATGCCTTCATAAAGATAAATTTGGATAAAGCTAAATTAAATGTCAAGAGAGTTGGCAGTGCCAGAAATCTCACATCCCAGACAGCACCAGGAGGTTGTGTCAATGCACTGCTGTGCGTGCTGTAATCTGTGGGCCACTTCTCAGCCCAAAGCCTTTGCTGAATGCAGGGGGCTCCTACCCAACTGCAGGGCCTCCACCCCTGAGGCTGCTGCTTCCCTTGGGGTTAAACAGGGCAACCTGGAGAGTGGCTTCACTAATCCCATGGGATAAGGGCTGCTTGACTTTCCCAGCTTTGCTGGCTCCCCTGTTTAGCTGAAATTAGCACC
The DNA here is from genome assembly GCA_013398955.1 of Callaeas wilsoni. Classification (NCBI taxonomy): domain Eukaryota; kingdom Metazoa; phylum Chordata; class Aves; order Passeriformes; family Callaeidae; genus Callaeas; species Callaeas wilsoni. The sequence goes on along the minus strand of VWPU01007701.1, from coordinate 32,327 downwards.
TCCAGGTCACCTGTGAGCTGAATAGTGTCTCAGCAGCCTTTACAGCCCTTTCCCATGTGGGGAATTTCTTCTGTTCCCAGAGAAGCAGGTGATGGATATTTTTACGATAGTGAGGATAATGTTGCTGAGTTGCTAATGGCCAGCTCCCCCTTGCCTCAAGGAACAGCACTGTTTCCCCAAGTCACAGTCCCTCTTCATAACTACTACAATTTCCCTCAAATTTCTTTATTCTTAACACTCAGTTGTGTCAGTCAGGCGGCGAAACCATTTTTGTGTGTCAGGCAAAGATGCCCCTGTCCGTGGGGAGCAACAAGTAAAAGCTGCCAAACTCATCAACTGAGTGCACTGAGGGCTTTGCACTTTCATAGGTATCTTCAAAGACCTTCAGAAGAGAGGAATGGGAAAAAACATCTTTTTCTCTCCATCCATCTGCCTGTAGGATATTAAACAAAGGAGAAAAATAAAGGGTTTGGTTTTTTCCTAATGACACCATTCTGCAGTAGTAAGGCTTGATTTGTAACATCGCCCTCCCTCAGTCCCCCTGCAATATTACAATGTTACATCCTTCATCAAAATAAGCTAGGAATGGAAACATTTAAAAATATTGCTTGAATGTTCCTGACATTAATTTAAAAGATAGCAAAGCAGAAACTGAGTTTTCTCCCAAGTTACTTTTAAAGAAACCGCTCTTTGGTGGGAAATGTTTTAAAAAATAGATTAATTTGTTTTAATCTCTTGTTCGAAAGTTTGGGGAAAAAATGGGCACTTGGGACTATTTTGCTGTGAGCAATAACCAAAACCAAGGAGAGAATTCAGGTGATTTAGGGCTCATTCTGCTTGGAAAGAAAGCTAAAGTCAGACTAGGTGGCTTGGAAACTGGTTGACTGGGAGGAGCTTGAGAGGAAGAAAAGCAGAAAAGCATTTCCATGTTTTCAGGATGAGATCTACAAAAAAAAAAAAGCTACTAGATAACTGGTAACTGGTATTACTACTCCCCATTACTGTTTGCTGAAGTCTCACTGCAGATTCTGCAATGCTGTTTTCTCTCCCAGCTGCTGCTGGGAGCAGCTCCTCAAAGTGATTTTGTGCTCAGCCCTTGGCCCATCCATTTTGGTTTGTTTCCAAATCTTCTTGGTGTTAGTAGAATTTTGGTTTAGTGCAAGCATTTTCTATGTATTGTTTTCTACACTTTGTGTTTGCCTATTAACTACTGTAGAAATTGCTGCCTCTTTCCTTTGGCAAACACCTGCTTTCCTGCGTGACAATTTTCCTTTTTGTATTAGTGTACACGTTCGGGAGAAACTGTGAATTATGCAATGAAAAAATCACCTCCTTTACAATTTAGGGCATTCCTTGGATGTGAGATCCAGCTGCTGAAGGAGATCCAGGAGCTGCAGGGAGGTTGGTTACCTGTGGTGGAGGAGGAGAGTGCAGGTAAAACACTATTTTTGCAGCCTGCCCACAGGCAGAGGGGAATGACTGCAGGAGCTGCAGGGTGCTGGTTTTTCACAGGCCAGGATCACTGCCCAGCTCTGAACTTGGGGCCCTCTGCCCTGCTCTGAGCCAGGTAAGAGCTGGGCAGAACCTCCCTCCTTCTCTCCACGCCAGTGGGCAATAGCCAACCCAGCCAGCCTCTGTGATACTTGGGAGCCACCTCTTTCCTTTGAGGATGCTGTGACTAGACTGCTCCAATACCTCTCCCTCTCAGGATCACCTTCTGCTCTGTTCAGGAACCTGTCCTCACCCCTCCCAAATGAATGCTTGGCTCACCACACAGCAGGGAATGCTCTGTTTATTCTGTGATTTGCAGCCATCAGCAGAACTTTCACGTTGAGTTCACAGCATAAAACAAATAAGCCAGGAAGATGAAACATGTTGGTGTCATTCCTCTTTTTCACTGTTTTAGCACTGTTGGCTATTCACTGCAAATATGTGGGCTCAGTGTATAACTCAGTCCTTTGCAAACAGGGTCAACATGGTAATAGCTGGTGTTTTCTAGCAGTATTGTGCTGCTGTGTTTCTATTTGGACAAGTTCCCTAGAGTTCAAAGCTATTGGGACTGACACAAGATTTCTCTGAAAAGTGGATAATCTGACTACTCAACCCATGGAATATATTTACAGTGCCAAACGAAGGCATTATCCTTCCTCTCTTTATAGTAAGACACCCAGCAACATGCAGTGACAGGACAAGGAGGGATAAGTGAAATCATTTTAATATAGTATCAATGTATGAGAAACCACAAAAGAAAGAAAACCTTTTCTGGAAAATTCTGCATATATATATATTGCATTGTATAGTCTTACAGACAAACTTATGTCAAATACATGATTTTAAATAATTTAAAACACTGATTTGAAGAGGACAACAAATTGATTTCTCTCTTTTTGTACGGACACAGGAGTGTGATTTTTTTTTCTTGTTGCTATAGTTTGGTGTTCTTCAGGAAGAATACTCGTATTCTTCAGCACTGCGGCGCCCAAAATCCATCCAGCCCATGTAGTCTCTGTCATTTATCCTGTGAGTGGGATCAATGCTCTGTACCCTGTTTCCCATAACTGAGAATCGTCCAGTGGAACCTAAGGAAAAAGCATTTGGGAGAGCAGAGAGTAAGAGGACATGTTTTACAGGTTCACCCGTGTTCTGACCTGGCTTGTGCTCATTAGCAGATGTCTCATTAGCAATAGTTGAAATGGTCCTAATACAGGCCATGTAACACCACTGTCATGTCATTGGGGGAAAACATCAATAGAAACCTTACAGGTAATGTCCTGGAAGTGGCTTGGATCTTTTTGCAAAATAAACAGATCATTTTCTACCTCCTTCTGCAGAAACATTCTGCTCCTTTCTGACAGGAAGGAATATAGATAGATTTTTCTTTTTTCTTTCCTGTTTTTGCTAGAGAGAGAGAGAGACAGTCCAAACTATTTCTCTCTATTCCTTTAAAGCCCCACATTTGCTTGGTGGTATTGGGAGAGCTGCTCTACATGCAAGATAACTCTTGGTGAGAGCAGGCTCAAGCCTGAGACACCGCAGTCCTGTGTTGCTTAAAAAGACATAAACATAAATACAGGAGCTCTTACAGTGCAAGTTTGGTAACAAGCAGGGTAGAGTTATGAATCCTAGGTTTTGTGGAAAAGTGGGAATAGTCCTGAAATGGAGAAAGCTGTGTCTGGAATTCACAGTTAGAGATACATATTGCTGGAATTATACAGGGCTTTTTTACTGTGTTGGGGATTTTTTCATTGCTTATCCAAAGCCTTCATAATTCTTTTCACAGCAGGGTTGGATGCTGATTTCTAGTCTTGCCTTATCCTTTCTGTCTGCCTTGCTTAAGGCGTCAAAGAGACACAAACTATTTTGCAAGGAGAATTTATGCTTTAAAAAAAGGGCTGCAAACCTCTGTTTTTGCATCATCACATGATGTAACTAAAAAATACAGAGAAAGGTAAATTACTTCTCTCTGTACTCCCTGGAAACAGACAAAATTGAGATATATCAGTAGTTAGATGGAGTTAAGCTTTGAGTGAGGAAGGAACAGATTTAATATATTAGTATTTGGTGCAGGCTGAGGCTTGAGGAATACTTGAATTGATCAAAAAGGAAAAGGAGCCCAAATTAAATCCCATGTATCTAAATCTACACAATTGGCTTGCTGACAGTTTCTCGTGTTTTGAAGAAACCCTCGGCGACTATGTGCTTTTATATTTCAAGGTCTTCCTCATATAATGCTTTAAAAATGAACATGACCCAGTAAAACAAAAAGCAACTGCATTGCTTTGTTAGTGGTTGCAGGGAGTTGAAGTTACACCCACACAAAAAAGCCATGTATAAGACATTTACCTAAAACAAAATGACAAAAAAACCCTATTTTTCCCTAGATTAGAATGTCTATCATTAAATGCTCAAACCCCATGAAGTTCACACTCATAACTCAAAAAGTGTAATTAAGTTAATGACAATGGCTCCTTAGCACAATAACCAGGCAGGGCTCGGGCAGCGCAGAACCATCACTCAGATGCTGGTGCTCGAGAGCCGTCTGAGCCTGCCGTGACCTGCGGGCTGTAAAGGCTCTCCCGCTCACACTGCTCTCCGGCCTGTCAAGGGCTCCTTGGAGGACATTAAACGTGCCTGTCACTGGCTTGAGAGCTACAGCATCTCTTCTACACCGTGCCAAATTCAAGCTGAAAACCTGCAGATGAACGTAATTGAAAGCTTGGGTCACAAATTTCCTAGCAGCACCTTAATTACCTTTTCTCACCCTACCAGAGATGTCATGAGGGTCTAGCAGAATCAATGTACGATAAACATATTCAAAACTGTAGCAGCTCAGCTGCTGGGCTGCCATCAATCCCTGAGCCCTTGAGAGAACTTAACTCTCTCCCTGTTTTAGCTAGAAATACTTTACAAAAGCAGCCTTTTTATTAATCATGAGGGCAAATGCCACTACTGATGACTGCTAACACTAACAAAAGCCCAGACTCTATTTCCCCCTAGATGGAATTTTCTAGTGATTATTATGGTTTAGACAGGTTAGAAGTGACTAATACAGTCGATGTGAGTGTTCTGCAAGATTTCTGAAGTACTGCCCAGAGTCTTCACATTAAATGAGAATATAATGTTTTGATGGGAACACTGTATGTATGTTATAAATTAAGTAAATACTGTTTGTCTCATGAATCTTCTCTCCTGTAACCAGCAACTACATCTACAAACTAGAGTTCAACTAGCCTAGTCACATCACAAGAATCTCATCATCTACTTCCAGACCCTTTTTAGAGTTAATTATATATGTCTATAACACATATGCAGGAAGTTTTCCCTCATATTAATATTTAGATAAAAAGACATCTTAAATCCAAAGGTTTTTTTTTTTTGCTTTATCTGGTTAATCTATTTGGAAATGTCAGCCACACATTTAAGAGAATATAATGGATACATAAACTAGAATGAGTAGTTCAGTTTCCATGTGGGTGGGCAACAATGACTACGCTGAGGAAAGGTAATGAGGATTCTGCTTTGCAGACTCCTGCAATAACATTCTTGTTCAATAACAGCCTTAAGTGTAGCACTGAATTGTGGCATTTCATATCTGAATTATCTTTCCATTAAATTGCATGAACAGCCAGAAGTTCCTTAATGGATATCGTGCAAATTGCTAACATGAGATGAAATCTTCCAAGGCACTACTGAAGGTGATTCATTTTTCTGTTGTTTCTAATTTGGCTGTGTGCTCTGAGTAGACAGAGGAGTGTGTATGGCTGCATGTGTAATGCACAAAACCAAATGTGGCATCTCTTAACTGCAGACCACCATCACAGATAAGCATAGAAGTTTGCCTAGCATAGAGGTCAGCAGGAAAGCTGTCAGGAGGGCAGGGTTAAATGATGTGCATTAGATGGAGAAAGCTCTTACTTACATAAAGTGAACTTTATCCCAAGCACAGTCTGGGGCTGGGTGTGAATTAATTTCTCAATGGCTGTATGTCCAGGTAATCCTAATCCTAATTACTGGCTTCCTCTGAAGCCCTCTTTCCTCCTTAGATGTCTTTTTTCTGTGTAGAACAGGGCACAGCCTGGAGCGAAGCTTTCATGAGTAAACAAAATTTCTGTAGTGGCTCTTGCTGAGGATGGCAGCCAAAAGGCCACATGAATTAGGCAGCCCATGGTGTTACTCTGTTGAGACACAGAGCAGTACAGAGATGAGGCAGCTCAAAAGGAAAAGTGTTTTCTTGGGGAGGTTTCAGTGGTCCTCATTTTGAGCCATCATTTTTACTGGTAGCACAGATGGCATGCTTTTCTGTCTATGTAAAATATATTCTGTGAGGTGTCAACAGAGATAGCTTTACTCTTTCTCTTATGTAATACAAATGTTTCCTCAAGTGACTAATAAATCTCATTATAAGAATGAAGCCCTGTAATCCCATTGCTCTACTGATTCCTCATGTGCTTGTTACACAGTGCCATGGAGGTTTTAGGTAACTGCAAGATTGTGTTCCCAGGCTGGCCGAGACCAAAAACCTACCAGGAACTGACATATGTTGAAGCAAACATGTTTTTACTTATCATTGCTTTTAATTATTGCACTAATAAATGTGAATTCTGGTGTTTTGAAAGCTTTCACACTACTGTAATTTCCTCTGGGAAAAAATATATGAAAAATCCAATACTCAGAAAATTTCCCTGGTACAGGGATTTCTGACTGAGGCCAGCCATTTGGTCTGCATTTTTCCTCAGAAAAGTCTTCCTGCTCTTCTAACTTTAGAAGAGGGAGAGAGGATTTTAACTGAATGAAAAACTTCTAAGAAAACATAGTTGCTTCATCTGAGATACAACATACTGAAAATACCACCAAAATAATAAGGCAATGAAAATAGTTAAAAATAAAAGCTGGACTATAACCTGACAGGTAGGTGACATTTTCTCCAGTTATCTTTACATGGCTCTCAGAGTCTGCTACAAAGAAATCCTTTTTTTGGGAGGGGTTTGGGAGAGAGAGCATTTGCAATGCTCTCTACTTCAGAAATAACCAGACAAAATCTAAATCCTGTCTTCTCTAGGAATTCATGTTAGATGACAACAGGGTTATCTCAACCCCTAGGTAGCCCTGGCAGGAAATCCCAGTGGCACAGAAGCAGGCTGTAACCAGTACCTTTCCTGGCCTGCTGGAGATACTTGGCCAGCAAAGCGCCGATGTTGGCTCTTTGGTCACTGCTCGCGTCCAGCCGTGGCAGGGATTTCAGGGGCCCGGCGGACGACGGGGCGCGGACGTGCCGGTGATGTGCTGTCAGGCTCTGCTCCACCTCAGCAGGCAGAGGATTCCCATCGTGCGAGCCCAGAGTTTGCTGTCCGAGGGAGCTCACCGAGAGCACAGCGAGGAACACGCAGATGCATAGCCCGCTGTACATTGCTGGGGAGAAAAGGAGCAGCGGGCTGTTACATGGCCAGATTTACTACATTTTGTGCAGCCCCTAACCCCATCTTCCACTGAGGATGCTGGCTTCTGAGCAAACCAGGCTTGTGTTGGCTTTTTTTTAACACAGGTAACTATGGGATCTGGCTTAAGTTGGAAAACACGTATGTGAATAGCTAAATATCCTTGCTAAAGAGGAAGGTACAGGTAATTAATTTTGTTTCTTCCACCCTGGTATGTGCCGTATCTCCCTGATCGACTCGATTCTTATTTGCTTTTCTTTCTTTGGAAGCTGTATTTTGTAAAAACTCAAGGGATATGAATCCATCTCAGTGAAAAAACTCATGATTCAAACATTTCAGTATTTTGCTATTGCATTAAAACCCTGCTCTTATTACAGATACTCAGGTTTGACAAGTTCTATGAAGAGCCATTATTCTATCAACCTTCATTGATTTGAACTTCAGTGTTCAAGAAGTTTCATCTCATCATACACAAAAAGAAGAAAACCAACGCTTGTTCCAGTGAAAAAAATTCCAAAATCTAATACTCCTGCCCCAAAGCATTTGATCTAATAGCTGGAGTGGTAAAAGCTGTAGAGTTAAAAGCTGTAAGAAATAAAGTGCAACTTAATAATCTTCTTCATATTAAACAGAGAATTTAGCTTTCTACTGCTTTCTTAAATGTCTACTAAGCAAAACGACATTGGTTTATGAAATCGTTTTATCACAAAAGCTGTAATGGTATTCTTTCCTAGAAACAGAGAAATTACTCTCAATTCTTAGAAGAAACAAACTACTTAGTGCTTCATGCTATGGGGGTTATTTTCACTTAGAAATACACATGGATTATCTCAGCTATGTGAGATTTTTTGAACTGCTTCAGTTCTTTAACAGTACACTTAACACAACCTTTTAATTTTAAAAGGGGATAAAATTAAGCTTATTTGCCCAACACATACACTAGATTGGAATAATTCACAGTATATAAAACACGGGGCTTTTAGAATATTCTCAGGAGATGAATGAAGAAAGCTGAAATGTCACTCCAGCATGGTTATTAGTGATGTACCCCTCTAGGTTTGGGTACTCAGAAACCAGATGTGCATTGCATCCTTTCAGCTGTTCGGAGTCCTGTCTTTTTTACATAAATATAAATATATTTTTTTAAAAATATACACACATCTAAGTATTCCTGTCCTTGCTACAGTCTCCAAAGCCCACATGTCACCACCGCTGGCCGGTTCCCTTTCCAGCGGTGGGAAGCCCTGCACCCCGCGTTGGGGTCTGCCCGGCTGCTCGCGCTCGTCGGGAGCGGCCGGAATTCTTCTTCCCCGGCGGGAAGCGTTTCCTCCGGCACAGAGCGGGGTGCCCTCCGAGCCGCCGCACAGGTAAGCACCAGGTATCCCCCTTTGCTTTGCCTCCCCATCCTCAGCAGTGGTGCCGTCAGAAGAGGTGACAGGTGCTCCCTACCTTTCCGCTGCGCTTTTCCAAGGTCCCACTGGAGTTGGGAGCAGCGAGTCCCGCCTGTGCCCAAGCAGGGAAGTCGGGGGAGACTCAGCCTCGGCCCCTTAAATAGCGGCGTGCAGCGCGGCGGTGTTTACACATCTCTGACGCAGCCGGGGCCCCCTCCCGCTCAGCCCCCCGCTGCCGCCTCCCCCCGCCCGGGGACCGGCACCGGGGGTGTGTGCGCTTCAGGGGGGCAGCGGGGCTCCTTCCCCGCCCTCCTTCCCCGCCCTCCTTCCCCGCCGCCGGCCGGCGCCGCCGTGCCGCTGGTAGCGGAGGCGTGCGGGCTCCGCGGGGCTGGCCCTGCCCCACGGGCCGGCCCCCGACGGGCAGCGCTCGGCTGGGCACGAAGGAGCTGGAAGCCCAGGCTGGCTTGCGGCTGGGCAATTAAAATGCTCCTGACCGGGGGTATGCCCGCACCTCCCGCCCCGGCGAGAGGCTCCAGGTGGGGCTCGTGCCCTCAGCATCGGCAGCTCCGGCCGTCGGGAGTCGTCCGCAGGCGGGCGGGCCCCTCTTGGCCGCGCTTACCGGCGGTGGCAGGTGCGAGGTCTGGGGCGCTGGGTTCCGTTCTCCGCGGCCTCCTGTGACCTGAGCCCGGGAATGCAAATGCCTCCGTCCTCCCCTTACTCTCCTAGGCTCTCCCGAACATCTGCTCGGGAAGACAGGACACTCATTTTATTTAAAAAGGAAAGCAAAGAATAAAGCCATGGACGATATCCCCAGAAAGCCGTGGATGGAGATGCCTTCGGCATCTCCACTCACTGACCACAGAACTACCAGAGTTTCTCCCGGCCCCTGCAGGGACCGCTGCCCCTTCCTGCGCCCTCGGCCGGGCCGGTGCTGCCCTGAGACAATGTCTCGGACACTGTCCCGCCCTCCCGCCTCCTCCTGCTTTTCGGGGGATGGAGGAAGTGCCCTCAAGCTCGGGCTGCCCGGGCTGCCACGCCGAGGCCGCAGAAGGACGGGGCAGGGCCGATTGGGGCAGACATGCGGTACCACCCGAAACTGTCCGCAGCTCATCCCCCGGGAACAGCCGCTCCTCGGACCCAGCGCTGGGCTCAGACGTCGTTGTGCCGAATCTGTGTGTTGAAGTTTACAGTTTGGAGGCAAGCGAGCGCGCGGGTTGCTCTTCCCTCTCCAGGAAGGGAGCCGAGCAGCCCCGAGACACCGAGGCTCCCCTGGGAGCCGCCCGTGCTGCGCAGAACGTGCGGGGGTGCGGAGCGCCGGCCGGGGCCGTGCCCAAGCGGCACCTGAGAGGGCTCCAGCCTGCCAGGGCAGGGCACGGGGGGTCGTGTGTGCTCTTAACCTCTTAACCCAGGGCTCCTGGTGGGGGAACTAGGCTGCTTCCCCATCCTTTCCGCAGCGCCGCTCCTGCCTCCCATAGCCCCGCGCACCCTCCGGCGCCCTTCCCGCCGCGGCCCGCAGAGGGCGCCGCGGCCCCGCGCACCCCGGGGCGATCCGGCGGCGCGAGGGAGCGAGGTCCACGGAAAAGTCACGAAATCCCGTGGCAGGAGGCTGCCAAGCCTCGTGGGAGCGGGGAAAAGCCATCCTGCCGCCACCTCCTCAGCGCGGGGGAGCCCTGGCTGCAGATGCCCAGCGATGCCCGAGCTGAGGCGCCGGTGTTGATGGAGCGGGACGGGTGGGAGAGGGATGCCGTGGCTCCCGTTTCCAGTCACCCTGGTGGTGCGAGGCTCGGAGGTGGCGGGGATGGTGATGGACCAGCTCTCTCACCGCCTCCCAGCTGCTGACAGGGTGTTGCCGAGAGGGATACGGCACCTGAGCTGCGGGCTGCCTTTCATCTCCCACATCGGCGCTGACATCGGGCAGAGTCGCCATCCCGAAGCGGCTAAAAAATGGCAAAATCAAAACCTCCTTTGAAAAGAGAAGAGTAAGTTGAAGCAGATTGCCAGGGAAAGGAACAGCCCTGAAATTATTCCAGCAGTACCTGTCCAATGGCTCTGTCTTTCTCTGGAAAAAAACTCGGCAATATTCCAGATAATTCAATTTCAATACTTTATCTCACTGGGAAAAATACTCGCTGCTATTAGACAATTAAATAGTCGACTCTGAATTGAACTGTAGGTGTCTGGGAAAAGTATCACAGTCTTTCTGGGAAGGTACAATAACAATTCTGCTAGAGTCACATCAAGCCCTTGAGAAACCCACTGTAGATAATGAGTTCCCAAGGGACCAGCTCAAAGCTTAACAGAAGAGAGAGTGCTTGCTAATATATACTCATGCATAATTCATATCAGACAGATATAAACGCAGACATTTAAGTCTGACATATTAGCCTGGTTGAACAAATACGCACTACATTTACGTTGAGCTGATTTGGAAGATCAGTTCACTTATAAATATATCCAGGATTGGACAAATGGAGTGAGAGAGTGTGTGTGTTTGTGTGCATACGTGTGACAACCAAACTCCCTAGTTGTGCTCATGAACAGACAGAAAGGCAATGCCATATGAAAAGGAATAAAGAAAACAGGAATGATGTCAAATTATTAAAGTCAGCAGTGCTGCCTGATCTACAGCCTGGGTAATAGACCTTTGAACACTGGATTTTCCTAATTGAATTCCTTGATACCTGTATGTACAGTCCTTGGTGATTATTTTCTGACTTACTCGTGTTTTCTTCAGTGAAAGTTGGAAGTTGTAGGAAAGTTTCAGTCCTCGGTAAATATATGTTAATTAATGGCATTTTAGAACTGTTTTGAGCAGAGATGAAAGACTGGAAAGCCTGTTTGGCATGAACAAATATGACAGCAGGACTCTGAGGTGAGTTGCCTGCAGAAACTCAGACTATGTATTACTGTGGCACAAAAAGAAAGAATTGGGATTTAATTTGCAGTGACTTCTAGGTTTCAGGTCAAGTGTTTTTGTCAGGTGCTGGGCCCTAGGTGTGCACCATGGATTGCAGAGTGTCACCCAGAGGAGGGCCTTGTGCTACCATCTCAGGTGGGGTGAGACAGAGGCTGCCCTAACACAAGACTTCAGCCGTAGATCACCAGCAGAGAAAGTGCTTTGACTGCACCAGAGCTTAAATGATATTGCAAGAATCCAAGTACATATGCAAAACAAATTTAACCTAAAGTGAACCCTGCAATGCAGTAAATGATAATATAGATACAGCCGTGAGGAGGAAGCTAGAAGATGCTATAGTTTAGATACTGCAGGCTTTTAAAAATTTGTTTTCTGGCAAGAGTCTGTTAAAAGATTTGAGTTTCTCTAATGTTTCCCCCGACAATGAAGACACCTCTATCCTCAATTGCTTTCTCTATTTATCTGCCAAAGGTTTTCTCCTGTTTAGCTGAGGTAGCAAAAGAGAGTGTATGGCTAAGCATACATTTTGTGCTGTGCCAGCAGAAAGTTGGGAGTTTTGAAGCAAGAAGGCAGCATGAGAACTGAGAGATGGAGAGATTTCCTAATGTCTGTTCTGCAGGGAGGATGGCCAGCACCAATAGTTAGAGCACCAGCTGTGTGCTCTGTGTGCTCATGTCTCAGTCCCTCTGCTGAGAGCTGGAGCAGAGCCTGCCCATGAGTGTCGGAGTGGCAGCAAGCCTGGAGATGCCAAGCTCTTCCCTGCAGCAGTAAGCACACTTGTGCTGTGCAATGCCTCCTTTATGCCCATGTGCATGTGACCTCTGTCTCTACAGGATATGTTTTTTCATGGGATTTTCAGTAGCCTGGCTGTCACATAAGATGCCTGTATTTTATGCCTTTTCTTTTTAGCAAAACCCCCAATATATGGATATTACTCAGCGTTACTGCATGGCTTTGGATTCCAAGACATTTAGGCTGAACATTAACTCTAGCACTGTATACTGCCAAGTATAAGTATACTGGGATATTAGACCAGGAGGGATAAAGCCAGGTGCATATCCGGTGTGACCAGGTGGCTTCATGCCCAGAGGCATAACAAGAAATACATTCTTTTGTTTCTAAGTATTACCTTTTTTTATCTGATTGTCACTATGCAGGGTTTTTTTACTTCCATCTGGACCCTGTCACTTATAGGTGATATTCTGTGCTATGTTTGGTCAAATTAATGTGGTTTTTTTTGTTTTTTATGTGAAGCTGATGTAGTGTCAGTCTGGAGGATTACAATGAAGGAGGAATAATTGGCAGAGGATAGCAGGGAAGGGAATGGTATTGTTTTCTGAACCTAACAGACAAATTAGCAAACAGATTATTAGGACCAACTGCATGAATTGAAGACGTAAAATAGAGAATATATGTTAAGACAGCACATTTTTCTACTATTTTTGTGGGTGTTGATCCAGATGTTAAATTTTTGGTATTTTGTTTTTCCAAATATTTTTAATTTTAATTCAGTAATTTCTATGTAAATGCTTTCATGGTAGTCTCTTTTCTATGAATTATCATCCCCCTTGAGAGAAAGGTAAACTCTGCTTGGAGTCAACTCAAAAACTAAGGGAGAAATTTTGGTTTTGGGCAAGTGAACAGCAGTAAGGGATCTGGGTCCTCTGCCTGAAAAGTTCTGACCTCCTTTCACAGAGCAGTGCCTCAAACTAATACATTAGTCCCCGACTAATGTACCTAAAGAAGGGTCCCATAGAAGCAGATCAGCAGAGCTGGTGCTGAGGATGTTTGAACACTCACAGACTGCTCTGCAATGGAAACAAAAGAGCATCAAGTGGGAATAATCATAGTACAATAAACTAGCTTGGGTTGGAATAGAGCTTGAACATCATCTTGTTCCAACTCCCCTGCCATGGGCAAGGACACCTCCCACTAGCCCAGATTGTTCAGAGCCCCATCCAGCCTGGCCTTGAACACCTTCAGGAGGGGAGCAGCCACAGCTTCTCTGGGCAACCTGTGCCAGTGCCTCACCAGCCTCGCAGTAAAGAAGTCTGTTTCAAAAGTGTACTCCTGGTATGGACTGTGCGCTAATGCAAATTAACGGATTGTCTTAGAATTACCCACTATCCTGCAGTTGTGGGAAGAAGGAAAGTAAGAGGAAAAATTCCTTTTCCCAGGAGAAGGGTGAGATTGTTTAGAAAATCAGATTTCGATCTGTGTCCTGTGAAATTCAGGCAGCTAGTATGTAAGCTCCCTAAAGAACAACTGGAAAACTTATTCATATGATGTCTTCGAATTTCATTCCCTGTGATTTCAAGAAGATATGATGAAGTGGAGGAGAGAAAAATCCAGTTAGTTTCTATAAGACCACCCAATCCCAAATCACTTGCTTTTTTATATATTTTTTGTGTTTTTTTTTTTTTCCTCTCTGAAAGACCAAATTGGTTTTCTGTGGGAATGCGTTATATGTATCTTTCAAACTGACCGTAGTATAGAGGCTTTCGTGCAGGCTGAAAACTGGAAAAGGAAATCAATACGCTAGATAAAAATAACAAAGATGTGTGAAGTGCCTGTTGCTGGCCAATTCTCTGTGATTTCAGCAATACTTTGAGAGTTACGTTGGAGCTTCTCTTGCTTGTTGTTACCTCAGATATATGTCATGCATCTCAGGAGAATCCTTGGCCTTCTTCAGAGAAGTTTCTAGCACACATTGAGTCCTCTGCCATTCAGACTTGGAGTACCTGGTTCATCAGGTTTTTTTTTTGAGCAAGCAGCTATGACAGCGCTCTTGTCTATGAAGCTAAAATACATATTCACAGGTACTGGATTCTGATGGGATTGTTTATGGTTTCAGACAATTATACTTTATTCCATAACTAATATTTCCTTTTATGATTATGTAGGAGAAGCCAGTCCAACACACTTCAATATACTATTAGTTAATTTATTATAAAAATAGACTACTATAGAAAGGAAATACATTGTACCTTTTGTACCTTTCAAATATTTTGTGCTTTTCATACGTGCTCTTCAGCTCTCTGCCTGGACCTGGACAAAATTGTCTTTTCCACTGTGTGGAATTAATAGTAGGAGACACTGTTTGCTCCACACAACTCTCCTTGGAAAGGGGAATATTTCACTAATCAAATCTGTCAAACAATTTAAAACCTAAAAAAGGAAGTTCTATAAATAACAAGCACAATGTTTTAGCATCTTGTCTTCCAAATATTTGCATGTTTTCATCTATTCTAAAACTAGAATCAGGACTTAAGAATAGCAAAGTAATTTGACACTGGACAGACTGGACAGCCAATAAGGGCTTTTTAGCGTCCTTCAGAAGAGACAGTGTTTCCGTTTGATATGTAAGTAGATAGGACAGTTGGAGTCTTGTTATTTCACTTCTGCTGTTAAATTATACTTTGTAATATGGAAGTAAATTGAATTAACCTGGTTGCAAAATATGAATTGTTATTCTGACAATTCCTATTTAAATAGAAATGCCAGAAATGTCCATGGAAGGTGTAAGTGCCACACAGTTGTTTTGATTGGCTAGAACGAAATAAAAAAAACCTCAGTGGTCTTTAGACACTGACTCTGATTGCCTTGCAGTGAACTGAAGACAGGAATTTGATATAAGAGTGTTGTAAAGAAGACACTCAGAAGTCCTAGAAATTGCTCACTGGATGAAGCCACTATTTCCCACTTTTGACAAGGCTACTCTAATACTTATTGTCCGGAAATATCTTTTGGGTGTAGTGAAGGAGGGTTACGTGTCGTGTGCCATGTCCCACACTTACTTATTTGTGCCCTGATATTACCATGTTCAGAAACACCTACCTCTGTGACCACCACGTTAAAATCATAACCTCCAGGAGGTCAAATTATTTCAACCTGTTTAATATCTTCAAACGCTGAGGAAAAGGAAACAGCTAACTCAGAGCTCTTTAAAAATCTCCCTACTGTCCCTTAGCGAGGGAGCCTTCCCTTAAAAAAGCAGACAAAACACTTCTAAACTGAGATTTCTTTTTTTGAATTGTTAGGTATAAATGTATTTTGAAAGCACTGGAGAATAAGAACACATATGGATGTATTCCTTGATGATCTTAAAGGTGTTTTTCAACTTTAACGATCCTATGAGTCTACAACAGAAAGGCATTATTACCCAGACAGAACAACAAAAGCTAAGGGGAACGATTCTTTGGAAGCAGACAAACCTTGATACACGCTGCTTACTGTTAGGAGCAGCCTGCTGGAGTTGAGCTGAGCTAAGGGTGTCAGGCACCTGCTCCAATCTGTGTTTAAGAGAAGCAGATTGGGTGTCCCCTAGTGTAGCCACCACGCCTTTGTCCTGATCTGATTGACCCTGGTGGTTGCCTGCACGGTGATGTAGGTTCCGTACTTTATTTTTTGGAATTCATTGACCTGCTCTACACAGAGCTGCTCACATGATTGCTGGGGTTCCCAGTGTGAGGGTGCAGTTCTTTGGGAGATGATGCCAGTGGGAGGACAGCAATGTAGATGCTTTGTAACCATCAACCTCACAAGAGCTGTACACATCATCCTCTTGTTCTGGCAGTACAATGGAGCATCCACTGTTCGGATGTACATAGGCTCTGTTAAGTGGTTCTTGGCTACTTGGTCAGGATAACCCATACCTGAAATGCTGAAAATAGTGTCGAATCTCTTCAGGCTTGGTGAAGGGCAAAGATTTCAAGTGGGTTACTAGTCTATCAGAAAACAGTCTATCATCTCCGGCCATAAATAACACAATGATAAACTGTTTGATCAAAACATTTTGAAGTGGAATCAGTCACCGCATCCTAGGACACTACTGAACATAAAGCCCACACTTCACATTAATGAATGTCTAATTATTCAGGTAGATTTTAATATAACAGAGATATAAGCTCAGGTTGGTTTGTTGGTTTTGTCTAAAAACTCTTCACTCATAAGAGTTTGAGTCACTATCCTGAATTGTTTCAAAGACAATCCTTTAATCTTTAAAAAATGCTATTAATATAACTGCTAGAACTGCACAATAAAATTGAAATGTAGATCTTCATGTATTTATTTTTTGTATTTGTAAGCAGGAATCATTCCTGAATATTTATTTATTTGGTGAATTTTTATTCACCTGTTTATATTTTCCTTGCTAACCAAAACAAAGAGCTAAGAAATTTTCATAAGACTAACAAAAATTCGACTGATCGTGTTTCATGACAATCATTCTCTTGCTAGAAAGACAAAATTCAGATTTTTTTTTTTTGGTGCAAATTAATTATTTATCTTGATTTTCTTTCATTTTTATATTGCTTTCCTTGACTGTGATATTCAACAGTGAGCAGCACTTCTGTCCAAGCCCCCAGGCATGGCTCAGACATATTGCAGTTCTTCAGTGATGCTACAGTTCAGGTGAGTTATGCTTTTCTTACCTCTGTGAAATACGTCCACAGGGGCTTTCCACCAAGAGAGGATAAAGAGACTGGCAAAATCTGTGCGGTGTTCCTCGATGGAGTTGATGACCAGAGCAGCGTGACCGATGCCTTCTGTACCACCTGCCTTGTCAGGATAGCAGCAACCACAGATCCTTCCAGACTGTGCTGTGGAGTGTGGAGTAGCCAGATTTCATGCTACACTCTTTTTTTTTTGTATTTCTAACATAATTTGCATGTTAGATTTGACCATATTTTGATTAAGGGGCAAATCCTGCTCCTTTAGAACACTAGCAAATTGCAATTGTTCATTAACGCTAAGTGATGTATATACATATATATATATATAGGGGAGGAGGTCATGAAGGCGGTAATGGACGTTTCCTTGGCACCATGTTTTCTTTCTTTCCACTCCATGAGAGTACTCTTGCCACTTCTTGCCACTGATTCTTTCCTCACCCTTGTCTTTTTTCATCTTAAGCTGAATACTGGTATATGTGTTTTTTCCATGCCAAAATTGATTTTCATTTTCATAGACAGTACAAGATATTTCATATTAAAATGCACTGGGAAAGGTTATAGAATTGAGAGCTTTGCAAGGGATTTTGTTGCTATTTGACAGAATTTTTAGGTTTGGAAGGGACCTCTGGAGGTATTTGGTCCAACCACCCTGTCAAGACAGGGTCATCTCGAGCAGGTGGCTCAGGGACACATCCAGGAGGGTTTTGAATGTCTCCAAAGAGGGAGATTCCACACCCTCCCTGGGCAGCCTGTTCAGTCCTCTGCCTCCCTCAATGTAAAGAAGTTTTTCCTCATGTTGAGGTGGAACTTCTTGTGGTTTAGTTCATGCCCACTGCTCCTTGTCCTGTTGCTGGGCACCACTGAAAAAAGTCTGACACCATCTTCTTGACATTCACCTTTAAGGAATTTATATGAATGAATAAGATCCCTTCTCTGTCTGCTCTTTTCCAGACTGAACAGGCCCAGCTCCTGCAGTGTCTCATCATAAGAGAGATGCTTCAGTCTCCTAATTATCCTTATGGACATCCACTGGACCCTCTCCAGTAGCTCCTTGTCTTTCTCGTACTGGGGAGCCCAGAACTGGAGACAGCACTCCAGATGAGGCGTCACTAGGGCCGAGTAGACAGTCTCTGTAGTGTCTGGCATTAAATATTTTATTCAAAACAACAGGAAAAGAAAAATCCTCTACTGGACTTTATTGTTATTAATGTTTTGGCCTGCTACTACACGGCTAGAGTAAGTTATTTTAGAGAATGCCCTAGTGAAGCAGAGGCCCACAAGCCATTTGTTGCAGTGATGTACATACGTTGAAGCCTTGATGCTGATGGTTAAGTGAAGATGGATCTGAGGCTTCTGAATCTTCATTCTTGAAAATTTTTGCCTGATTTGTTTTATCATATTGTAAAAATTTACAAATCTATCTAACCTAAATCACTACCTTTGTAGGCATTCTTAAATTTGGAGGTTTTTATATGCTGACAAGCATGTTTTATGAGAAGCTGCACACAAACCTTGAGTGTGAATAACAGATGCTCCAAAAGGGAGTAAGATTTTTGCAGTGTGGCTATATCGTCTCTGAAGTGGTTTACACAGTGGAATAGTAGTTTAAGTGTTGAAAATAGTGTTGGCTCTGCTTTATGCCTTAGCCAGAAAACCAGAATACCAGAAAAAGTGTAGGACTTTACTAACCTTGTTATATGTTGACGTTAGAGATAATACTGCAAATCATTAGTGTTTGCTATTGTAAAAGTTTTGCTGGGCTTTTAGAGGTACCTGTTCCCTGTCCCTGGGGACACATTGTTAAGATGGTTTTAGGATGTTTTCTTCCAAGTACAATATTGTTCAAGAAAACAAATATTCAATATTCGTAAGACAGACCCATAGACTAAAGAAACTGAAAAACAATAATAAAACCCTCCTAACAATAATAACTCCTTGGGAAGATAGATACAGTATACATAGCATCATGCATTATGCATTTTGTCTAATATACTGCTGAATAATGGGGCAGACAATCGATAGGTGTTTTTGCTATGCCCTTTTAGGGACAAACAGAATCATACATCCTAGTGAACTACTTGTCTGTAAGACCCTGCACTGCAAGGCATATCCACTCATATGCATTTCTTATAAGACCATTGAAAGCTGTAACTCTTGCAGGAGTCCCTGGAAAGATTTGATACGGGGCCGTGAGCCACAGGAGAGAATCTTGGAATTATCCCTCCTCACAGTGGCTCTGGTGCATTTTCAAACAGCTCATTACTAGAGAGCTCTTATTTCCCCCTTTCCTTTTCTAAAATCAAATATAATGTTTGTGGTTTTTAAAATACTTTTTGTAGTTCTTTGAATTGCTTCTTAACTTTATTAAAAGCAGGCTAATTAGAGGGAAAATGTCACATACATTGATATCATTACCTAAGACAGTGAAATGTACTAAGTGGAGAAAAATGGAAGGAAGATCTTTATACATGAGTTTGGTTTTTCTTGCTAGCCCAAGGATGATGAAGCCATTCAGGGCTCATCTTTCTCTCACAGAAAAGTAGTGAATTATCTTCTTTTTAATCTTGCATAGTTATTTTCTGTCAATCACTAGTAATCTGCTTTGTCCCTGGTACAGACTACTGAACATAACACCAGACTGAGCTCTCCATGCTTAGTCTGGAATATTCCATATGTTTGGAATTACTTGTTAGTCAAAGCTCAAGAAGAATGGGTATCACTGCCACATCCGGGCTGTACACAACTTCTGCACATATAAATTTGCACAATCTCTGCCATTTGAGTTTGTCCTGGGTTGCAGTGTATTCTATTACCATCTTCATGAGCTGTTGAAACCAGGTGGGGCTGTGTCCCTTGCCTCCTCTCTCTGGACTACCTTCTGTTAATGGGCCAGCTGTCCAAACCAGGTGGGGCAGGGTTCCTTATCTCTCCCATGACCCATCCTCCCTCTAGGGGGGATATCTCCTGTTAATGGGCCATCTAGTCTCACCACATGACTGACAAAATTACATCCTCCCATTGTGAGATGCTCTGCCCAGAGGGAGGAACCAAGACTCCCATCCTGAATATAAGCTAAGATTTTGAACACCAGAGTCAGCCCTTACCTACTGGATTCCCAGAGGACAAGAGCTACCACTGGACCTTCAGGTGAAGACCAGACGTTTTCTACAGGACCACTGCTTCAACAGAACCATCTTCAATGGAACTCTGGAGGACTGCAGCCACCATTTTATTGGACTGCTACCAACACCCTGACTGACAGGGTGTCAGGTTGTATCCTGACTCTGTCAGTGGTTTCTTTTTGTACTGTTGCATTTATTTCAGTTTTTCCTATTAAATTGTACTTCTGACTTGGAGTTTCTCACTGGTTTTGCTTTCAAACCAGTACAGAGTTTCATTTCCTACTGTGCTTAAAAATGTAATGTTGGCTTCTTGGCTTTGCGATAAAGTCCATACGTAGGAGCTGGGTAAGGACTGTAGACACCAAGCTACGGAAGACGTCTGTCTGCCACTTCTGAGAAGGAAAAAATTTGAAAGGAACCTTTGTCCTTTTGCATTACATTGTTCATATGCTCAAAAGAACACAATGCTGACTTCACGTGTCTCTCTACTCTTTCTGGTTGCTGCAGGCTGCTTCCTTTGCAATCTCCATATGGAAGATAGCCATCTCACTGAGAATTTTAGGTTCTTCTCTAGAAACCAGTAACCTTTTGTCAAACAGTATTCTGAGGCATCATTTTGGGTTACCCAAGTCAATTGTTACTGTCACTCTGTACTAGGTTGGAGTCAACAGATGATACCAGGGCAAGTTTAAAGTTCAGCTAAAACAAGATTTGTTGCTCTCCCTTCCACACACGCATTTTGCTCTGTTTAATTTGGGATTTGCCTGGATTAGATAGTAAAATTATTCTTTTTTCTGTAACAGGATATGAATGACTGGCCATGATAAATAATGAAATCTCTTGCAATTGTATCTACATGAATATTTCATATTCTTAGAGCTGTGAATTTATACCATGTCTGTGAATGCTCTGAAGTATCTGACAAAACTTAATTGTTTGTGTTTGCTCCATCCCCCCTCATACTGATGACACAAGTCCTTGGCTGCTGGAGATCACACACTTTTCAAAAGTTCGGTATGACTGCAAGCACATGGAAAGCCAAGGAACAGTCTGTGAATCTTCACCCTTTTGTTGCAAATTCTGTAACAGTGGAAGTGGAAGGAAGTGAGTTAAATTGGTCTTGTCTTTCTCTTTGGAAGTCTGCTTTCCTCTTTTATAGTATTCATGTAGGAATTGGCTGCAACAGAGGCTAGATGTGAATCCTAGCTGGTAAGCAATGTGCCAGGAATTTCACAATGTAGACATCCTCTCTGCCTGAGAGATAAGGAGCTAGTGCTAGGTATGTTTGCCACCCAAAATGGGTAAAAGTGCTTTTTACAGCAGTTACTTTTTGAGTAACTGGAAATTCACATATAGATCAAATGTATGGATTGATCATGAAATGGCAGTATTTCTCATCTTCGAGGAGGGGACAAAGGAGAAACAGAAAAATCAAAATAGTGTTTGAGAGGGTAGATTTCAGTTATTTCTGAGAATTCATGGAATGTTTTGTGAGGGTCAGATCTGAAAGAAAAACAAAATGAAGTTAGCTCACAAATCTTTGGTGGATTAGTATTAAGGGTACAGTGGAAAGACAAGTGTGAAAATAAACCAACTTGGCTAAATTGTAAGTTCTTTGTTGACCTTTAACACAAGGAATAAAAATACAGAAGTTGGAGTGCAGGTCAGAGAGCTGGGACCAGTCTCAAAGTACAACATGAGTAGGCAGAGATAAAGGTATCAGAAGGGTTAGCGAACAGAATGTGATGCATTTAATGACAGACATGAAAAGTAACTGGAAATCACTTGGAAAGTACATTAATGGTAAGACAGAGCAAGAAAAGTTTATGCACTACTGACTCCGAGGATAAATATGTTAAAAGGTTGAAATATGTTAAAATGTCTCTTTTGTATCAGTATTCGCTTGCAGCTCAATAGCAGTCTTTCACAATTAATACTAATGACAACTGAAGACAATCTGGGCTTTTAAGGGGGTACAGCAGGCCAGATCATCTTAGATGCGCCCTGATATTTTAAGACTGATGGTAAGTTTTGCCTCCGTTGAACAACTGACCAAAGCTATTTCAGTTATCTTGCAGGTTCACGAATGACAGAGGACATAGCAGATGACTGAAACAAAACTAAACGTAGTGCTTCTCTTGCTGGAGGACAAGAAGAGTTGGAGATTTATGACACAACTTTAATTCCCAGAAAAGGTACTACTTCTGATAAAGTTTTGTAAAAACCTAGACAATAATGAGACTAATAAAAGCCTCCCCCCTCTTGCCATCCCTCTGACTCCTTGCAAATGCAAGAAAAATAAGTGTAATTTAAAATGTGAAGACAGGATCTGACTCTGCAGAAGTCAACAATTGGTTGTAGCAAGCCATGTATTTCTGCTTTCTATCAGAAAAGCAGAATTACAATTCCATAAGCATCAGGAAAAGTTTCTTTAGTTTCAGATGTGGAAATTACTAGCGTCTTATCCAACATGAATACCCAGCTGGCACTTCAAACAAGCTTCCTAGATTGTCTTGTGTAAGACCATGGTAGTAGTTCCTTGCTGGAGAATGTCTTTCTTTCTTTGCTTTTTATGTCTATTTCATATTAAGTATCGCCAGCTTGGTTTGACATGCAGAAAGAGTTCCACACTCAGGAGCACGTGTTCAGTTTTCTCTGTGTGTGTGTGTGTGTGTGTGTGTTTGCAAAGAATACGGAAGCGTATATAAAGAAGAAATCTGCATTCATGTATTATCTGCTATTGAACAGAGGATGTGTCACCAAGCCTATAATCGATGTTTATTGAAGGAAGGAATAAATGTTGCATGATGTTGCAGTCATGGATATAGCTGTGTCATTCTATTTAATAAGCAGAGGAGGTTTATAGTGTTTGCCCAGCCATTTCCCAAGATACCTTTTTTTACCAGGCTTTGTCACAACGTTACTTTATTGCTTCTTGCTGTGTTAAGGTCCTACCTCGTCTTGTCTATTCACCGACTGGAATACATTTGTCAGAAGATTAGCTGCTATGAATCAATGGACCTGCAGGGAAACTGCTGCAGGAACATTGATTTACAACAGCTGAATATTGGCTCTTATTCCTCACAAGCTGCCGATGTCATAAACTATAAAGAAGTCAAGTTTAAAAAAAAAAACTATCCACGACACAGACCAGAAAACCACAGTAATTTTATTTCATAGAAAATTTGAAAATAAAGTTTAGCATGAAATGAAGGCAAGACGTATAAAAGGAAACAAGACGATTATTTTAGGAGAGTGAATATTCCAAATGATAAGACTAGTGAACAATGCCACGATTTGGTCTTCTACACGAGATTTGAGAAATCTCTGGTTTTCAGCTTGTGTTTCATATCAAATAAAATGGGTTTGGAACTTTCTATCCATTCTCACTGAATGTTCTAGCTGCAGAGTTATTTTGTTTCTTTGTCCGTCTCCAGATTCCACCCTGGATCTCAAAAGCAATGTTTCCATAAATGTCATTTTTGACAGAACAGCATTTTTCAGTGGGAAGCAGCTAACTTCGTAAGTGGGAAGTAATTATCTCTACAGTACAGTCATTATTTTTTTTGTGAGCTCTAATTGTATCCAAATCAGAGCTCATGTAAATCTGGTTTGAAGCAGTATATTTTTGCTCCATAGCAAAGGAAAATTTGCACAAATCACCAAAACCTCTTGTTAGACTCCAGTCTCTTACCCAAATATCAAGATTAATTGTAAAAGGATTGATTGCATCTTTGTGCGCTGAACTCTTTTCGTCTACCACTGAAAAGTAAGGCAGGATTTGCATCCTTCCTGCGTTGATATGAATACAGATCTTCCCCTAGCCTGGTTTAACAAATATAGCTGTGAAAGGAATTTTCAAGGACATCTTTCCGGTTTGTGTCTCAACTCAGTAATTTTCTTCTCCCTTTATTTTTGAAAGCAAAACTAAAGGTAACTTTAAAAATTTTATGTTGCACTTCATTAGTAGGTGACAAGATGCTGTTTGGGTACCAGATAAGTGAAGGACAATGAGAGGGGGGCATCTTATGTTCTCTAATGGCTGCAGTTTGTGGGCACTTTTCACTGGACCGCTCTAGTGCAGAAATATATTCCCACTTACCTGTAATGAGAGGTAAGTGGAACATGCTTTCTCACTCTCTTATTGAAAGGAGCTGCTTAGCTTATCAATCCTGATCTAAAGTACCAGGCTTTGCCTGTTGGTTTCATTTCTCATTTGCTTTTCAATTCATTCACTATCAATATGAAAGTCAGGATTAAACAAAATGCAGTCCTGCCCTTTTCACAGGTTTCTCACTGTTTTAAATCTGTTGCCACACACTTTTAGTCTTTATTTCCTGCAGAAGCTAGAATTTGGTTCCTATCTAGTCAAATAATAAAGAAAAGCATCTCTGTTTGGTTTTTTTGAGGTTTTCTTAAGACTTTATAAATTGGGGTATTTATCAGAAAAATCAATGTCGTATAGAAGAGGACTCCCTTTCTTAGGTAATATTACATCTTTTAGGGTTGACAGTGGAACCAACGTGCTTGTAGGCAAAAACAAAAACACACACATTCCCACACAGGACTTCTTTTGAAATAAAATGAGATGATGAAGGTGGAGAATTTGGGAATCAGATAGATAAGGAGTTCATAGCTAGACCTTTGTGATGATTGGAATAAACTCTGGTTCTGTTTGAATGTTGAAGGTTTAGTTTATTCGCCCAATAAAATGGTGATTGTATTAGGGGGGTAGCTAGACACTCCTGGCTGAGATTAGAGTTAAGTTCTGGTAAAACACATGCAAGAGAGAAAATAAATGTCCTAGGGAGCTCACAACAACACTATGAAGAAAATCTGTTATTTCAGGTGTCAGGAATTAAACAAAGACCTGAATAATATGAGAAGTGCACATTCTGAATGAGATAGGTTCTGTGCAATTAAACAAAAACCAGACAATCAGTGAACAGACAAAGGAAAATTGTTTTCAAAAGGTTTAAAATAAATCAGAAAGTGAAAACAAATCTACCATCAGCAAAAGCAAATCTCTTAAGACCATGAAGCTGAAGAAAAAACTCACCCTACTAGCTCAAACTCTGCCTTTAGCCATAACTGCAAATACCTGAGCCTTTCTCTTTTCCCCACCACTTCTCCACCCTTGTGAGGGTGGTGACCATGTAAGTCTAAAGACCTCCATTGAAAACCAGGTTTTGGCAAGAAAGATGGAGGGTTCTTTCAGTCTCTTGAGATGAAATGAATTAGATACAGAGAGTTCCTGATGAAACTCCCACTGGGGCAGTTTCTGTTCTCATTGCTGTTTGTTTTGTTTCTTCACCTTGGAGAAGTGACTGGGGAGATGAAAAAAATGACAGATGTGCTGCCATTGAAAGGGAGGACTGCACACATTAAAGTGAGGCCCATCCTCACATGCTGTTCGGTGTACATTGTTATTTTGCCTCATTTATACTCTACTGTGCTGTAGATTGCAGGCCACGATGGGACCGTTTGTGAGTAATTTTGAAAGCCAAATGTTTTCCTGGAGATGTTGATATCCACCTTACATGTATCTGCATCGTGCTGCTCTTCTACTAATTGTAAGCCAAAGCATAAGTCTTTTGATGACTCTAGTTGTCTATCAGGACATTCCTGGTTTATATGATTATCCCAGTTTACTGGCTAAGAGTGCAAGTATTGCAGTAATAATTCTGCTATATCCATTTCTGGAACACTGGAGTAGTTCTGCTCTTGAAATAATTGAGCGTATCACTAATTCCATTGTGTGGTAAGTGTGCTTTAGCTACTGTGTACCATACTGCCCCCAAGAAAAAGACAAGTGTTTTGAAACGTAGGATGTGTAGAGAATGCAAAATTATTATTAATCATGTTTTCTTCATGTGCTAAACTGTGTGTTTGATATACTTTATTCTATACTCTAAGAATAAAGGCATGCAAGCAAAAAGATGCTGATTTCTGTATCTATAACCTGATCCACCACCTAATGGCATGAAGAAAAGGTTAATTTTCACTGCTTCTTTGTTGTAACACTGGTCTGAATTTTATATTCTGCCCATCTTAAAGGAGAAAGACTGGAGGCCACAGTGGGGTGCATACGCCCTGCTCCCTTATTATTTTTCACTAGCTTTGCCTCCATGACTGCAGGTGCAATACCAGAACTCAAGGCCAGATCTCTGTTCTGCTTGTGCTGCATGCTGTATGATATCATACACCTTTTATCACTCTAAACTTACTGTTTTCTGAGTCAAAAACTTCATAGTGCTCAGCTTCAACTGTCTTTTTATTTCCCTTAGGATTTTCCCTTTTGGTATTATACACATTATACTTTATAGATATGACCTGTTTCAAAGTTGTTGTCTTAACAGCAGCTTGACCTAGCTGCTTCTGTTGCCCTATTCCCCAGGGAATTCTGAGTGCCATACTGATTCTATTTTTTTTCCTTTCTCTTTGATATTCTGGAATATTCTCACAAAAAAACCACTTTTGTGTTTTCCAGTCTTATCACAGCAGTACAGTGTCATAGCTGAAGCGCAGCTGTACCTTCTGAGTGGCAGCAGCACCGCGCTGGTGCAGGGACTACTGGAAAACCCAAGCCCTCTGTTAGGAATGTTATTGGTTGGGGCGCATCCAGGAGACAATGCCGTCGTGTTGCCTTGGGTCCTCGCTGCACATCTGCTGTCCCAGCTGGCTGCAAAATGACTTCCAAGGACACCAGGGCTGTATGAAGATGAAAAGCTGCTCCTGGACTTCCCCTCTCATGAATTTACTGAGCCTTGTCCTGAAGGATCTTTGCTAATTGAAGATTTTGATTAATGGCCTGTAGTGTTGCAAAGGTTGTTTATCCCCCATTGAAACAGATTCTTTCTTTCGGATCTTATGTCTGAGTTAAGGACAAGGATTTGGAAGGTTCCTTCTTTGGGGCCATTGCTGATCCTCTAAAAGTGAAATTGTGCCAGGTGAGCTCCCCCACCACCACCCTGTCCTCCCTTTTGTTTTTTTATAGACCCTCAGAGGAGAAAAAAATTCTTCATGAATATTCTCAGTGAGGAATGAACAGGAAGAGACAGTAACCTCTAAAAGTTTATAAAGCCTTATATGATAAAAGCCTTAAAGAACAGTGAAAGAGGTGTCTGCCTTGACAGAAAACTACATGGTGACAGAGTTTTCCATTAGTTAACAGCTTCTAGCACTAAATGCCTCTAGCACTTAACTTTAATCACTAGATCTTGGCTCTATTCCCAGCAAAGAAACAAAACAACTCGTTTATGGGTGCTAAAAAAAATTCAGATTTGCTTTCTGATTTCTACTTGGGGAAAAATAATAATTCCTCAAGTCATCAGTTTCATTCTGAAAAAAATGGAAAAAAGACTCTGAATCCTCTCTGGGCCTAATGGGATGCTTCTCTGGCCTTGCTCTTCCTTGTTTTCTGCAGGGTGTGTGGGTATTGGAGATCTGGGCTGCAACCCTCACAGTGGTGTTCCTAAGCATGAAACCGAGGATTTGTTTTATGTGCTCTGCAAGGCAGCACAGAGACTGAGGATGGTGAACAGTACGATAGTCTGGGAGGACTGGGTAGGGCACGAGGCCAGCCTGGTGCAATCTTGCCCCTAGTGCCCACTGGCTGGACTAAGGAATGAAGAAACTTGCATCCTACATATCCATGTACCAGTACATGCTGGTGGCCTTCCAGCTGGACCCCAGTTATGGGCTCTCCAGTACAAGACGGATGTACTGGAGGCAGTCCACTGAAGGGCGATTGAGATGATTAGGGGACCAGAGCATCTCTCCTAAGAGGAAACTCTGAGAGAGCTGGGATGGTTCAGGCCAAAGAGATGTCTTGAGCAGATCTTAATAATCTATGAGAACCTGAAAGGAAGGCACACAGAGAATGGAGACAGGCTCTTTTCAGTGGTGCCCAGTGGCAGGAGCAGTGGCAGTGGACACAAACTGAAACACTCTTTTTACTGCTGGGGTGACTGGGCACAGGCACAGGTTGCCCAGAAATATTGTGGAATCTTCAGCCTTGAAGATAATCAAAAGTCCTCTGGACATGGACCTGGGCAACTGGCTCTAGGTGGCCTTGCTTGAGCAGGGAGATTGGACCAAATGACCTCCAGAGATCCCTTCCAACCTCAACTATTCCAACTAAGTGATTCTATGACTTATACTAATAAATAAAGAGATCCATGTCAGTCCTCTGGCTCTTAGGCAAGTGGTATGTCATAGGTCATGCCCATACCAGCTGAATTCTCTTTCTCCTGCTGAACACAGCAGCTTCGCCTGTGCTGTGTCCTGGAGCGATCTCTGGCATATGCTCTCTTCTGAGAGGTCAGAGTGGCTGATAGGTGGCCAGAGCCAAAACTGTGCCTGGCAGTGTACTAACGAGCTGGACTGTATCCATGACTATGGGACTCTGTTGAGCCTATGGTCAGTGTATGTTCGGTTTGCTAATAAAATCACAGCCTATCAAACCTGTTCTCCATATTCCAACCACATTAAAGGAAATCGTCATAATCACCAAGAGATTTTTAAGTATAGGTTTCTTTCCTCTGCATTCGTTCCTCATTCACAGACATTAAAAGCATCCTGCACTCTGCCTTGCCTCACGACTTTCTTGACTCTCATCGTAGCCTGGGCTTCCTGTTGCTTTCCTGATCCTGAATTGATTGCAAAGGTGTGAAGCAAGTCAATTACATTCCTAATGGGTACTCACTGTGGAGGCTAATGCTGGCACAGCTTCCCTGCTGCTGCCTCCACTGCAGGGAGAGAGGAGGGGAGAAATTCAGGAAGAGAAAGGCAATGACAAGAAACCATGGAAAAATGGGACGAATATAAAAGCAGGAGAAGCACAAGAAAGAATAAAAAGAAGAAGGAAATATTATGAAAAAGAAAGTAATTCTAGAAAGAAACCTGTGCCTAGAGAAAGGAAGAGCAGTGTGGTGGGATAAACATAAAAAGAAAAGGAACAAAGAAAAATGTGTTCTTTCTTGACATCCTTTTTCCTACTAGCACTGCTCTAAGAACTGTGTATATAGCCACATCCCTAGATTTGTGTTTTGCAGTAGTTCTACCACACATTTTATAGCTTTCAACAGTATTCTAGCTGAAGCAGAAGGAGCTTGTGGCATTTTACTTCCTTTATGTCCCCCAGTGCCCTCTCAACATTTCCTATGTTCTGCTGACAGAAGGCAGAGGGGTTACTTGGCACCATTCACCCACTAGATTAAGTGCAAATGCATTTTGGCAGTGATTCCTGGTAAACTGCATATGTTTTGCACATGGCCCCTTCCCTGTAAAGTTTTGGGTAATATTCTGCTAGTTTTCTCTCTCAGTTATGTTTCCTTTCCCTGTGCAGCTGGAATATGTAAGCATGAGCATTGGTACAGCGCTTATCTTTTGCTAGTTTACTGTATGTTTAAAGCTCACCCATGCTGATAAGTATTTTTGCCCCCCTCTTCTTTGCCTCATCTTTAGAATAATTTTTTCCTGTGTAAAATACAAATATAGGTTAGAAGGTTCTGCACAAGGCAACATGTTTTACCAGGCACCAACAAGGCACCGAGAAAATGACAGATACTTTCATTGAGTGCACCAGTTCTGCACTATTTGCACCCAGGCTATGTCTCTTTTCCTCTCTTTTGAATAGTGTACGAGATTTTGTTTCTTTGAAGAAAGGTGAAAACAAAGAGATTATGTATTTGCTTACAATTCCAGTCCTCTCATGCAGGCTGTGTTGTGCAAAAGCTCTTCTTTCAGTGCTGATCCAGTCTGTTTCTGGAGCTTGCTTTTAAGTCTGTTGCTGCTTTATCCCCTTCTTTCTCCCTTTTTCTCTGCTCACTTGGCCGAAGAACAATCAGCTCAACACCTTTGCACACATAGCTCAAACCCAGAGGATCTATAGATAAGGAAGGCCTTCACAGAATGTCTTCCTTGCACCATTTCAAAAACTGTTACTGTGGTGAAAAAATGATACACGCTACAAAGTGATGTCTTTTAGTCCTGAGAGATGTAGGCAGGGAATTCTGACTGATGCTCTCTGTCCCTTAAACAAAGAGTTCTTCTCTATATATATCTCACTTTTAGTACAAAGATTTTAGGAATCCATGTTTTGATAAGATGCTTCACTCTTACCATCTTTATTCAGTTGAACTTTGAGTGGTACAGCAACACAAAAAATAATTAAAGCTTCCCACTTCTCAAGGCAGCTATTCGTTATGTAACTTTTAAGAGTACTAAATGAATATCGGGTAGCTCATCATAGCTGAGCTTTTGTTGAAGGAAGTGGACTATTTCATTAATTGTCTATCTCTAAGATTTCTTGCTAGCATTGTTAGACCAAAACTGTTGCATGGTTACACTAAATCTTCCATATACTATGATGTTGTTCTTCCTGAAGAATCTTCAAGTGCCTAATTGGATTATTTTCATTGTGTGCATGCTTGTTTGAAAGGATTGCCAGCTGTCCTGGAAATGCAGTCACCTCCAGTGTGGTGATTAGCAATGCACAGACTTCTGCCGTTTCCCTGTCCTGGTTTTGTTAATCGGGAAATGTAACAACAGCATAGGAACGCAGGAAGCCTGCGGCACAAGCCGAGCTGCAAAGGTGCTTATGTTGGCATGGCCTGAAAATATGTGTGGGATGGAATGCGTGTGTGGGACAGCTCTTCCTGCTGAAGGGAAGGAGCTGGCCAGGACAGCTCTGGTCATGTTTGTCAAGCTGTGGACACTGTGGCCCATTCTGCTGATGTAGCCAAGGACAATGTGGGAGTGACTTGGCGTGCAAGAGCACACTCCAGACCTGCTCCAACAGGTGCCAAGCTGTAGTTAGAGGGTCACAAATGCCACAGACTACCTTAGAGAGTTTAGCATTTATTTGTCTTTGGACCATATTATATTTATTAGTTTTATTAAATAAATAATATCCCAGTGGAAAAATGTATGTATTTTGCTAGGAGAGGTTTTTGAAAAGCACACAAGCATTTTAACCTCACTCTCTTTGGGACAAAATTGGACCCCTAACTCCTGCATTTTTTAACTCTCCTACTCAAAACCTGACAAAGTGTCTGTTCTTGCTGTGTTTAAATATGAAGGAATGAGAATCCATAAAGAATATAGTTGCTGCTGCCAATAATTTCCGTCAAGTCTTTCCACTGTTCTCAGTGGGAATTATACCAAGTCTTTCTAAGGCACATAGCAGATTGTGGGCCCTATCACTCCTGATACTTGAATTTATTTTGTTTCTATCAAGTATGAATGTTGCTATGAAAAAATATCTGTTAATTGTGTCCTTCCCAGAAAATGCAGTTCTGATGAGGCCTGTGCATGGTTCTTGGTGGTATTACTTTCTAAGTCAACACTTTTACACAAATAACACTTTTAAAATTTACAGTAAGTAGATGTACTAGACAAGGGTTGAAGGCAGTTAGAAATGTGGTGGTGTGACCAGCCATGAATGTAGTGTAGATCTCTGGGTAAATGTAATGCTACAGTCTGATTGAAGTAGCTGTATAATCTTGTTTTCAAATGAGAGTCCTCTTCTGTACTGTTGGGATTTTTAGTTAATTCTCTTTTGTTTGTTAGTTAGTGTTTTGTTTTTTTAACAGAAGCAATTTACATTGCTAGTGTATTGAAAATTACTTGAAGCTAAGTAACAAGCATATTATGGCTTCTTTCTTTTCATATTTACTTTCACAGCATTAGCAACATAAGGAGATGACTAAATAATTGATATTTGTTTTACTGAGGCATTCTCAAAAGCAATCAAAAGCTTTCTTAGTGGTTTGCCTAGACAGTGATTCCAGTCTCTGCTTGGAACCTTTGATTTGCAGTGCCATACCATTGTGCTAATGTGGTTTTCTTTCTAGCTGTCTCCATCACACAAAATCATTTCCCTTCCTATTAACTGATAAATACTTTCCCTTCTTTGGCTCTGTCAATTCATATGAATATTTCTCGCTGCTGCAAGTTGATCTAGAAGGTTGTGTTAATGAACATCCATTTCTCTTTGCCACTGATATTCAATTGTTTAAAGAAAAGCTCCACGTAGTTTGCATGTGTTTCTCTGCTGGAGACAAGCCATATCTATACAATATTATGCATCCCATTCTAGCTGTATCTTCTTACCTGCATTGTCTGACCATGTTGCATTTATGAGGCAAGATTTTGGTATCAGGGTGGCTACAGGGTTGATTTCTGTGAGAAGGGAGCAGGGGCTGCTCCCATGTTGGACAGAGACCGTTCCAGCCAGCCCTTAAATGGAGCCACTGCTGGCCAAAGCTGAGCCCATCACTGGTAGCACCAGTGTGGTACATGTTTAAGAAAGGGTAGAAAACATTGTGCAGCACGAGAGAGGAGTGAGTTAAATTGAAGAGAAACGTTCCTGCAGCACTATATTAATACGCCGGCACGCTGTCCAGGCTGGGGAGGCCGCAGCTTGGTCCAGGTGTGTCCCACACAAAGGCAGAACGCCGCGGGGCAACTCGGTGCCTCGCCAGCCAGCCTTCCAGCCCGTGCGG
>VWPU01007700.1:0-54505 GCA_013398955.1 Callaeas wilsoni | reverse complement strand
GGGGACAGCCGGGGGCGGGGGCAGCCGACGGGGCGGGTCCAGGGGCGGTCCGGGCACCTCCCGGCGCGGGGCGGTCGCTGCCCGCCCGTCTCGCTTCTGCTGTCGGGGATGTGCGGGAGGCACGCTTGTGGGAGCCTCGGACCCCAGGTGGGAGGCTCGCAGCCCCACCCGGAGCCACTGAAGACACCTGGGTACGCCCGGGGCGAGCCTGTGTGGCAGCACGGCTGCCTGCCTCATGTCTGGAGGTGCTCGGGATCTAAATCCGGACCTAGGTACCCGCACAGGCTCCCTGGTCCCTTGCCGGACAGTTGGTGGGAGTTAACCGGAGTCCCAAACCCGTGAATTAACCCCTCGTGAATAATCCTCCTCGTCTCTCAGAGCTCTAGCTTCTACCTGTGCATGGAGAAGCCGATGGCTGTTTGGGGATTACTGGGGATATCACTCCGTTCCTATACTCAGCTCCCCGTTCCTAAACTCAGCACCCCATTCCTGAGCGCAGCCCCTTGCCCTGCTGCCCACCTGCTGCATCACACACACCTTTGTGGTTTGGCACACCAGCTCCATGGGATGAGTGTTCATTAGGGCTGGAGTGACCCACAGCTCCATCTCCCCAGACGACTCCAGCCCTGCTGCCAAGGGTGACAGAGGAGACATGGCAAAAGAGCTCCTCTGGTGTTTGCACAGCACTTCATTCCCGTCCCTGCAGCCATGTGGGCACAGACTGGGTCGGGCAGTCCCAACACACCCTATAGCCAGCACTGCCTCATAGGGTAGACGTCTTTTGGGATGAGTGGCACTGCCAGGACACTGCTTGGGTTTCCCCGTCTCAGTGCTTCAACCTCCTTCAGTCCAGCAAGCTGCCCAGTGATGCCAGGATTGTCCATTGTATTTGTACTTCTTTCTCCCAGGGACTGATGGTGGCTTCTCCCACCTGAATACTGTGCTAAATGGATAAAGGCAGGTAGGAAGAAATGCAGCAACAGGCTAAAGAAGAACCCACTCACTGTCACCTCAGTCCCATAAAAGGATGCAGCAAGACAGGAGCTGGCCCAGTGCCATTGCCACAGGACTGGATGGGTGCTGAGAGCAGCTCCAGGCACTGGGAGAGTGCTGTGGTTCACAGCAGCCTGAGGCACTGCTTTTTTGCATCACGAAACCCAGCTTTGCTCAAAGTTTGGGTTTTGCTCAGATGCAAGACACAGGGAAGGTATAGGATATGGGAAACAGGCAAAGAAGGAAAAAATATTCGGTGGTGAAATCAGGTTCTTCAGTTCCTGCATCTGTGCATCTCCCATGACAGAAGTTACCCCAGAACTATGTTTGCCATGTGAGCTGGGCATCCTCAGAGGTGCCCTTCCCTACATGCTTGTGTGCAAGGCAAGGCGCCAGTCAGGTGCTGCCCCTGTGATGTGTCACTGAAGCTTTGAAACTGAAACATCTATTACCTGTCTTCCTGAAGTCGCCTAATTCAGTCTAGGGTTATGTTCAAACAGCGGAGCAGTGAATTGCAAATATGCTGCTTTTTGAGGTGGGGGGCAGGGGGAACCATCACATCCTTGATCTCTTCAGGAGAAAAACTACAGGCCAGTGCTTAGGGTACCAGACTTGGATTAGAGATAGATGTTCAGTTCCTTCATTATCTGCAGATGCCCTGAGTATGTGGGAGAACATTAAGCCCAAATTCAGGGTTTTGAATGCCTAAATCTGCTGCAAAGTCATCGGGAACCTTGACAATAGAGTTAGACACCTCAGTTCCCAAGAGGAATTTGCCTTGGATTTTTCAGATTTTCCTACCTCTCCCAGACATGTTAGCTTTGCTTATAAGCACAGATGAACCATGAACCAGCTCAGCTGTAAAATGAAGGTGAAGTTTTGTCCTTGCTTGTTAAGTGCCTGTTCACTGCGGCAGATGAAGCAGGATGAGGGTACTGCTGTCCAGTGAGTCCAGTTCAAAGTGGCAATTCAAGCGCTACTTTTTGTCATGTTCCAACTTTATCATTTGGTTGGGCAAAATGGGACACGTTATTTTGGTTATTCTGCTTCTCAGTCTGTGTCATGGGGCCTGGAGGCAATCTGGCTGTACTGCCCTTAGCCAAGCAGATCCAGCCTGTTCAAGGGCTTATTTTGTTTCTCATTCTGGCCCCAGAATTTGTGCTGTCCTTTCACCTACTGCTGCATGGTGATCAGTTGTGATTTTGGTGCTAGAAGAACAAATATATCAAGAAAAAAGATTATCTGCCATCTTGTCTTTCACTAGCGTTGCAAGGACCTGGTGAACCATGCTGTTACTTTCCCAAGGAAAAGATGCTTTTTATCTGCTGAAGTAAAAGCATCATTTCAATTTTCTCTCATGTTATTCATTTTCTGGTGTGTGTTTCCACATGATTTTCAAAATCTTTTTTCCTGTTCAATTCCATTTTGATTTAATTAACTGGTAAGTGGCCACAAAGGATGGCAGATTGGAAAGGGAGTTCTCTAACCCCTTGTGGTTTGATACATCTGATAACCTCTGGTGAGCTGTGTCTGCCCAGGAGATCAAGGCCACTGCCACTCAAGCATCTGCCCTTTGCAGCTCCAATATTTTAATATATTTCATATCTACTTAATACTTTGTTTATTTATATCTTTTATTAAAATATATTGTTCCCTTGATTTGGGAATACCTCCAATATTTTAATATTTCTTTGTGTGTGTGTTTGTTTGTTTGATGTCATTCTTCTAAGGAATTTGGGGAAGGAAAGAAGTTAATTTTTCACTCCTTTTGGTTCTAACCTGCTCAGCCAAGTGCCACTGTAAGTCCAGTTGTAAGGTCTGCAGAGTGGATATGACAGTGCCATCTCTTTTCACTGCCTCCCTCCTGCTTCTCCCTGGTAGCCATGGATTCAGGACACCCACATTACCCACACATCCTATGTCTCTTATGCCCTGCTAGGGAAAACAGACACCTCTCATGGATATCCCAAGCATTTTGGTGAGTCATATGGGAAGGGAGAAGCATTTCCAGGTGCCCCCATGGCTTGGTCCTTAGCAACCCCCTGCATCACTCAGCATCCCTGCACCATCTCAAACACCTGCTGGCTGGGGAGCTCCGAGCAATTGCTACTGACAGACCTGGGGCTGGACCCCTGAGGCCCTGCAGCAGGGACGTGGCCATCCCAAACCACGAGCGCACCCGGGTATTGATGCTCATTACATTTGCAGCCAACCATGCGTGTAATCCCACAGATTCCAAATGCTGCAAGCAAACAAATAATTGTCCTGCTCCGCCTGACACTGCGGCAACCCCAAATGCCTGCACACAATTCCACTTCTTTTCTGTCGCTGCTGCTTTGAACAGTGGCTGATGGGCCGACAGAGGGTTCCAGCCCCGTTAACACCACTTCTGGGGATGGCACAAGTAGCTGCCCTGCAATGTGGAGACCACAGCAAGAGCTGAATCAAGAAATCAGAATATACTGCATAGAAACTTCCACTCAGGCAAATTTAGTAAATAAATGCCACAAAGCATTTGACATGAAAGATGTCCTTACCATACCTCAGGTGGAGAATACCCTATCTCTTCTTGATAGTCACAGGCTTTACCTGCCTTGCAGAGACACATCTCCCCATTCTCACCATCCGCAAAGGACTTCTAGCTACTGGGCAGAGGCAGATCTTGCAGCATCGGAGCACCACTTTCTAAACCACATCTGCAGAAAGTTTTAAAGTAATCTTGTAACCTGGCAGCCAGCAAACTCAGTGGTTTGGGGAGCCCCAAAGGAACCCATCCTGCTAAATAATTAGCCACTGTTAAGATTTCTACCATGACAACTGTGCGTATTTATCAGATCGCCTCTGATACACATTTCATAGGCAGCATTGTATTTGGAGGCAGCAGAAATATCTCTGCACATCTGTTTTTCTAGTTCTGCCAAAGAGCTTTCATTTTTCTCTAATAACTTGACCTCTTTGGTTTCTGGCAAAAGACAGCTAAGCAGAGCACTCGCTCTCTGGATTCACTCCAGTATAGGATGAGGTCAGGACAACAAAGGAAAAAAAAACAGCTGGATGGTTATGAAGCAGTGGGAAGAAACAGGGCAGGGACCAGGGCTTTTTCTTTCCTTCCCTTTTATATCCAATGGGATTTCATTTCTGGGCGTGTTTATTCCCCAGGCAGACAGTATCACCAAAGCAGTATTTCCTGCAAGCCACTGTTTGGGGAGCCTCCTCCAGCAGGCTGACCATGCCCAGGGTGCACTTATAAATAGCACAGCCAGCTAATTCCTCCTCTGGTCGGCTGTCAGGAAATGTGAGGTGCAGGTCCTAGGGGTTTCCACTGATATATTGCATCTCCCATACATATTCATCTTGATTTTGGCAGGGTGAGGTTCATACCCCCCACTCCCACTTTATTTTTCCATTTCATCACATTCTCATTACCCAAGGCTTTCTGCACTGGGGGTTTTCACCTTGCATTTTTCATTCAGTCTGCTTTTTTTTTTTTCCTGATATTCAATTAAATCATCTTAAAGCAGCAAGCAGAAAAAATGCCAGTGGGGTGGGAAGGAGGTGGAAAAGAGAGGAGGGATGAGGAAATGGAAAATGGGGAGAAGATATGCCAAGCACGGGAGAGACAGAAAAGCAGTCTGCACATGTTCCTCTCTTGGGATAGTTTTTCTCTCCCTGATCTCACTTTCTCCATAGCCAGAAATTCCACCTCAGGATTTGCCAAGGAGAAAATGTAACATTTCTCCACTGGGCCACAAAGCAAGTGTGAAATGTTCTGTTTTAATCATTTACAGAACAAAAGGAACACAACAGTCACCATCTGATTCATATCTGCTGAAATCCAGCAGCCAAAGCTGTGGGAGAGGAGAGACGGATGAAGAAAGGAAAGGAAGAGAAGGTGTGGGTTTGCGGTTTTTTTCTTTGGTTAGTCACTGTGGACCTAAGAAAAGACAGGAAGGACCACATTGGATTATTGCAAAGTTTAAGAGCTCCTAGCGTCCTCTCCAGTAGATGACTGCAGAGAAAATACACAGAACATTACAAGTGCTGTTTCCCTTAGTACATGATCCCATTTCCCTTCCTGAGCCAGAAGTTTTAGCTGCATCATCAAGTTTGAGAGACCTTCGTAGACCTTTCTCCCATGATGTTTTCTAATCACTTTTTGAGCCCATTCATACTTTTGGCACCCTGGACATTCTGTGGCAGCAAGCTGCACAATGGAATTGTGTGCTGAGTGAAGACATACTTCCTCTGGGTTGTTTTAAGCCTTTCCCTCTTTCACAGAATCTCAGACTGGTTGAGGTCAGAAGGAGCTCTGCAGGTCATCTGGTCTAACCACCCTGCTCAGGCAGGACCATCTAGAGCCTGTTTGCCAGGACCATGTCCAGATGGCTTTGGAATAACTCCAAGGATGGAAAGTCCACAACCTCCCTGAGAAACATGTGCCAGTGCTTGGTCACCGTTACAGAAAGAAACTGTTTCCTGATATTCAGAGGGAACCTCCTGTGTTTCTGTTTGTGCCCATTGCCTCTGGTCCTGGCACTGCATACCACTGGAAAGAGTCTGATTACAACCTCTTTACAACCTCCCTACAGGTATTTATACACACTGATGAGATCCTCCAGAGCCATTCCTTCTCTGTGATGATGAGACACAGTTTTCTCAGCCTTTTCTCACAGGAGAAGTGCCACAGTCCCTTCATCATCCTTGTGGCTGTTTGCTGGACTATATAGACTATGTCCATGTCTCTCTTGCACTTATTTGCTTCTATGCCATTCATAATTCTTGTACTTCTACTGTATCTTCCTTCAAGCATCTCTTTTCCACCTAATTCAGCTGTAGCTTACTCAGAGTCTGCTTTCATAGAAGCTGCTCTTTCACTGAGTCACTTTTGCCTCCTTTGCCAGGTACTTCTCCAGGGAAAGTCAGAAATGTTCTTACTGCACAAGGTACAGGTGAGCCATGCACTGACTTACACAGCAGCAGACCGTAGAGAGGTTTTCAAAGGCTGGGCATGGCAAAGCAGAGCACAAATCTTTAAGACAAGGAGAGAAAGAAGAGCTAGAAAGGGATTTCCCAGTCATTGTTAATTCCATCACTGCAAGCTTTGGAATGACTAAAAGTTTTGCAAACATGTAGAAAAGGAGAGTATGAGTAACATCCAGCACAGATTCAGCAAGAACAGAGCTATCAGACTCATCTGACCTGATGCAATGAGGTGATAAACCTGGTAGATGAACAAGAAGGTGCAGATGCCCTATATGTTGGTGTGTAAGTGTGGCTTCTGGTACTGTGTCATATGGTGTCACTATACGCAAGATAGGAACACCCGGGCTACAATAAAATATGAAAAGATGGATGCATGACTGGTCAAAACTTTTCTTAGAGGCTAGTTACTCATGGTATGATGTGATGCAAAGAACCTCTCATGAATCTGGTCCTGATCAGCATTTCCACAAGTAACGCAAAATCCAAGCATAGCTTTTTACATTTGCAGTTGACCACCACCTGGGACAAGCTGACAGAAAGCTGGACACAGGACTAGAGGTCAAGGAAGACATAATGAACAGTAAAAAAGGGATGCACTCCACTGATCCTCCATTGGATGTCCCCTTCAGCCCCTGCAGACTGGGCAAGAAACTCTCAGTCTGACCCATGGAAGGCTGTTTTCCTGCTTATGCCTGCCTTTGGCTTAAATTACAGAAATGTAATTAGACACTGAGGAAACCCTTCCAGTGCAGCAAAGCCCTGGGGTGAATTGCCTGGGAAGGCTGCTAGGATGAGTTCGTCCTGTACACAGGGTGATGGGTGAACAGGGGCCACTATCCCTGCCTCCAGGCAGAAGTGAGGTGTATCTGTCTTCCTGAAGTTGTGCTCAGACCTGCCTTTCTGTGATTTTTACCCTGATGATGCTTTACTACATTATTGATGTTCTATCTCAGAATATTGTTATTATAATATTCCTTTATCTTCTGCTCCCCTACTAATAGCTCCTGTTGTTCAGGTGGCTGGTTTGACCAGGGCTGAGTATCTTTGACCTGGTATTCCTTGGTTAAACAATCACTTCACAGCATAAATCCAAGGTACTATTGAAATGGTCTTGTCCTCTCCCTCTCCAGCACGTGCTTGGTCTTACTGCCTGTCTTGACTGGCACTGCAAACCAGACAGCTGTACCTGACTTGGGTCAGAGGACTGATCCAGCTGAAAACTCACCAGCTGAGAGAAAGGCAAGAGGAGAGATCATATTTCCATTATTTGTTCTGCTATCTCGTATCCTTTGTCTGTCTTGTCTACCTTGGATGGAATAATCACGTCTTGTGCTATGTTTGGAAAGCAGAGTGGAATTGTAAGGTGATATAAGCACTGGTTTGGATAATCTTTTCCAGACTCAGGGATGTCTAAACTCTTGTGCAGAGGAAAGTGGTGTTTGAGGAGTTCCTCCTAAAATCGACTACAACTTGTTATTTGGGACAGGGAGCTTTTTCTTTGTCACTAAATACTAAGACCTAGAGGGTTTGCCAAGGTTAGAAGAAGTGGGCATGTGCCACTGAGGAAAGTCTCCGTTCAAGGGATAAGACAAGGAAAACCAAGAGGGTAAAAGAAGCTGGTCTAAGTTCTGTCATAGAACATGCATTTTAAAGTTATTTGATGTGTTTTAACCACAATCAGGTAATGAATGAGGCAGCCAAAGGAAGGCTCTCGGCTTTACTCCCATTCCCTGTCATGACACTCCTCTGGGTGAATGCATGTCAGAGCAGTCTCTATCCTGACACCAAGTGGAGAGAGCTCACATGGACTAGTTTAATATGTGATCAAGTGTATATCCTCACTGGCAGTGAGGACAACCACTCGATGTGCCACCCATTCTAGAACCAATGAGGCACCATACAGTTTTTAAGCATTTTTGTATTCCTAGGAATTTTTTTCAAGAACCTGTCTCCTAGCAGCAGAAATATACATTGGAGATAGTTATACTTGGTAAAACTTTCTGGGTTCCTGCAGTTTTACCCTCCTATCCCAAGTTCCCACCAGTGCCATATGTGGTGAGTACCCAGTGGTTGCATGTGGATCATCTTTACTGGAGTCAAGGTGGGTTTCAGAAGTGGCAGGGTAGTCACAGAATCACAGATAGGCTGAGTTTAGCAGGGACATCTGGAGTTCATCTGGTCCAATCCCCTGCTCAAGCAGAGCCACCTACAGCCCATTTCCGAGGTCCATGCCAAGAGAGCTTTTGAGTATCTCCAAGTATGGAGAACTTCTTGCCCTGAAAATGAAGAGAAGGGTGCCTTTTCCTTGTGAGGAAGGTCCAGTGCTCGGTTGTGTCAAGGTGATGGACACTGCAGTGTGCTGGAGCAGTCCCACCATGCTGCTGAAGAGCAAGGCAGGGTACCCAGTCCTGAGACTGGCATATCTCCCAGCACATCTTATTCACACTTTCCAGCATGCTCTTCTCAGGAGAGGTTGAGGGTCTGGGCTCCTCAGTACGAGAGAGATGTGGAGCTCCTGGAGCAGATACAGCGGAGGGCTGCAAAGAGGATTAGGGGACTGGAGCATCTCTTACAAGGATTGGCTGAGGGCCTGTTCAGTCTCGTAAAGAGATGACTGAGAGGTGACCTTATTAATGTCTATAAGCATCTGAAGGGAGGGTGTCAAGAGGATGGAGCCGGGCTCTTCTCAGTGGAGACAAGCAACAGGACAAGAGGCAACAGGCAGAAACTGATGCACAGGAAGTTCCATCTGAATATGAAGAAAAACTTCTTTACTGTGTGGGCAACCAAGCATTGGGACAGATTGCCCAGAGAGACTGGGAGATCTCCCTCATTGGAGATATTTTGAAACTATCTGGACGCAACTCTGAGCAATTGATGGCATTTGAGCAAGGAGGTTGGACCAGACGACTGCACTGTGGCCCCTTCCCACCTTACCTGTTTTGTGATTTTCCCCTTTCCATGCACATCAGACTTCCAGTGCTGGCCAGAAGCCCTCTTTCAGAAG
Organism: Callaeas wilsoni; assembly: GCA_013398955.1. Lineage (NCBI taxonomy): Eukaryota > Metazoa > Chordata > Aves > Passeriformes > Callaeidae > Callaeas > Callaeas wilsoni. The sequence goes on along the minus strand of VWPU01007700.1, from coordinate 45,522 downwards.
CTTCCCATCTTGCAGCTCAAGTTCTCACCCTACCTTACCTAGAACATCTCTAACTCATCCTGAGAATCATACCTCTTTTGACCTTGGCCCTGGGATTAAGAGGAGATCATTGCCAGATGATGTTCCCCCATGGATTCAGCCTCTGAAACCTTTAGCTTCCCTTGCCCATTTGAGGTTGTTTTCTCTCTGAGTGTCTTACTCTTCACTCTTGCTTTACAGATCTCTACTTCTGCCTCCCAGGTGAAGAAAAATCCCTCATCATTTTGCAAGGTGCCAGAAAGTCACAGAAACTCCAGTACCAGCTGCTGGCTAAGTCTCAAACCCCCAGCCAAGAAACAACAGCATCATATAGCGCTCTGCACCAGAAAGGTAACAGCTTCTCTCCCAGGGGAAAAAAACTCTGCATCAATTTAACACAGAAAGTTATCAAACACATCTAGTGTCAAGCTATTCCATCCCTCTGATGGATGGCATTCAAAAACAGCACAGAAAGGAGGCACTGGTGCTGATAAATTTAAAAGCATTCAGCAGCTGCTCTGTTGTTTAAGTCGTCTCCTAATTACTCAAAATAATAATACAGGCAGAGGAAAATATGCCATGCATGAACTTACCCAGCTGATCCAGAGCAAAGAGGGCTGGGGCACCTTCGGAGAGCTCATTGTCTGAGGGAAGAAGAACAAATGCTTGGGAAGTCAGCTGGAGAGGTAGATGAGGACAGGTAGGGTGACAATGCTGTTTTAATCACACGGCAGATAAGCCCCTGCTCCACTTGCTTCCAATACACCCTGACAGCCTTCATATGCGTGTTACGGGTTTTCTTTTAATTCAGCTGCTATTGAAAAACCTCAGAACCAGCTCAAGACGGAGACTTGTCAGAATGAACCCTGAAGAGTCGAAGCTCCACTGCCCTGTCTGTACCCTCTCTGGGGTTCCCAGCAATGCTCCCATTTTTGTCCATACCACAGCTCTGCACTCCCTTTCTTCAATTTACCCAGTGCTGAGGGCATGGCCAGGAGCACCCTGCCTGCAGCAAAGCTTTCCTGTATGCCACAGTGTCCTCCAACAACAGCAGCTGGCGAAGGTTTAACTGACGGGAGCAAGACTTATTCAGAGGCTGACCCAACCTTTGAGTGGTCTGATAACAGCACTGCAGTAACTCAGTGCCCATGACAGGTTAGACCATGGGCTCTGGAAATCCCTGAGCTGGTGGCATCTCTCCCCAAAAACTTGTACGGGTTTATTTTGCATCCCATAAATGAGCCCACCCAATCTTGTCTGCTCCCAGCTGCAGAGCACAACACACACAGATCCCTCACTGTCAGGAAGATTCACAACCACACAGGAACATGTGACCAAGTGTTGAATTCCATTTGTGCCTTGTAGTTGGTGGGGATTTTGCTATTTTCAAGCATTTCTTGCAATGTCAAAAGTGCTGCTAAATTGAAAAACCCAATGCAAATTTTTTAAAAATTAAATTGCAGAGGATGGGGTGTTTTGTGTTTTGTTTTTTTTTCCTTTACGATTCGTGGCATTTTTTCAATGAATGGGCTTGACTTAAAAAATTTTTAGTCTGGAATCTGTGGATCCCTGTATTACTAGGGGTTCTAGGAGGACATTTGAGAAGGGCAGGTGCATGATGCCCTACAGTAATCCATACCTGTGCCCTTTCTAAGAGAACTTGCCCCCGTTACAAAATGCTCTTAGGCTCAACGGTTAGAAAAAGCTGTGAGCCACTAGTTTAGGATAGCAATGGGCTGCATACAAAACCAAAAGCCAATGTATATCCACATTCAATTGTTCAACTGGTTTGAACTTCTATGAACTCCTGATGGTAGTGACTCTGCCATCCCCTACTTTACAGACACAAGCATGGTGTAATCCTGAAGTCAACAGGCATTTAACCAATACAGCTATAAACAATAACACAGACCATGAACATAGCAAAGACTTTTAAGAAATAACAGAAGCAGAGATTTTTCCGATGAGGAAAAAGAGTGGACTGCAGCAAGCATCCCTGTGCTGGTCCCCTGGAGCCACCCTGGGCTGCATACCTGCAGAAGCAGCAGATGTTCTATCATAAGGATATTGCCCAGTGGTGCTTTGCTGGGGATATTGAACCCAGGGCTCAAAAGCATAAATCTACTTATGAGTTCAAAAGCATAAAGCTACTTATGTAATTCAGCCCTCACAGAAAAGGAGGCGATGCCGCATCTTGGTTTGTCCCTTTCCCTTCCCCCAGCATCTGGGCTATCAGCGGGAAGCCAAGGGAAACAGATGGAGATAAGCGAGAGCTTTACCAAAGCAAAGTGTTTCCGTTCCCAAGGTGCTGCCATCTGGAAGGCTGTGGGTTTATTTTGGTTTTAGTCTGGGACACAGCACATCCCAGACAAAGAAGGAACTTTGCCCAGGGAGGGACAGTTTGTGCTGGCCCAGGGGACAGGGACTTCTGGTAAAAAAGATGACCTGGGGCTAAGCAAGGAGCACTTGTGGCTGCTCCTGCCAAATGTTCAAATGGGGATTAAAAACCAAGTAAGAGCAGCTGACTGGAAATTAGGTAGAGATGAATTGACAGAGGAACTAGGACTGCTGGCTACTTCTCATTGCATCTGCCCCGAGTGCTTTCCTGAAACAGGGAATTTCTAGAGAGCAATGAACCCTAACCTTGAGGCGGGATGTCTTGTGTCTGGATAAGGTGGACTGAAGCCTTGAACAGTCCTTGCACAGGGAGCTCCAGTTGGGGCAGCCCCTGTGTCATTGCCAGGACAGCATGTATCCCTGCAGCCATCCTAAACTGTCCCACACAAATACAATTGAAGAGAATATTTTATCAGCTCTCCTGTCACTCCTTCCCAACCATGGTCATTTGCAAGGTTCTGCTTGTGGAGAGTGACGGTGGTTATATCTAGCACAAGTGGCACATTAACTGGCCAAAGATGGGTGTTGGGGCTCCTCTCCTTTCCTTTCCTTTCCTTTCTCCACTCCAGAGAAGGAAAACTGTGTCAATGTGACAGTTCGGGTCTGACCTTTCCCATCTTCATACCAAGTACTGCCTAGCTCTGGATATAGCCCAGCAAAACCGCTGGGACCACTGCAAGCACAGTGAATGGCAGCAGCACATTGGGAAGGCTCTCAGCGCTTTCACTGGGTGGATTAAAAACCAGCAATCATATCCTACCTCCTTTCACACTGGAAAAGGGGTGGATCCCACCATGAGACAACCAGTTTGTTTCATCCAGCTTCCAGTTTTCACCAGGGTCCATCTCTGTTCTGCAGCATCAAAGATCTGCTTGCAATGCTTCCTGCTGCTCTCTCTGGGGAATAACCAAAAGATACTCTGAGCATCTGTCATGCTGCTAGACCGTAGCCAGCTGCTGAGAAGCTCACCTCAGCAGAGGAAAATCTTGTCAATATTTCAAGAAAAAAAGAAAATTAATTTTAAAAAAAAATTGAGAAAAAACCCACATGGCTCACAGTGAACTCTTGGACCAAGGAGTTACTGACTCTACCAAGCCTCAACTTACCACATCAACAAGCCTCCCCACTGCATCAAAAGGCCACCAACACTTAGACCTCTTCCATTTTCTGTTATCAGTCTGAGGAACGCTTAGAAATTCCTAATCCATCATGATACTTGCAGGGATGGTGTTTTACTTCTGAGTGGGCTGATGCTTCACAAGGACATCTGTCAGGGGTGTGTGTCTTAGCTTTATATGCCTGGTCATCAGGTCCTGGCAAGTGAGGGGAGTGGGCAGGCTTGCTGGCCCTTGTTCCCACATCCCAGCTTCTCCGTGGATGGGAGTTGCAGGCTGGAAGTTACAATCATTTATACATTCCAAGGCAATGCTACCACTGGCCACTTGGTTCTCTCAGCTGCCTCAGCCCTGGAGCAGGGGCTGTGAGCCACCAGGGAAGGATGGGGATTGTTGAGCAATTAACACGAGAGCTCTCCACCCTAAAAAGTTCCTTTCTGGTGTAGACACTAAATTATTTTCCTGATTATCAGTCATTCAGTGCAACTGACAGGTTTGTTGCACCTGGGAATCCTCATGGAGACATTTTCCTTCCCTTGACTCCTTGGACCCGTGCATCTGGGCAATCCCAGATGTGAGCAAAGGTTCTGAGAATAACTCATGGAGAGCAGCCCTGCAGAGGATTTGGGGCTCTCATGGATGAAAACCTGGACATGAGCCAACGGTGTGTGCTCGCAGCCCAAAAAGCCAACCTCATCCTGTGCTGCATCCAAAGCAGCGTGGCCAGCAGGGTGAGGGAGGCGATTCTGCCCACCTGCTCTGCTCTCATGAGACACCATCTGGAGTGTTGTGTCCAGCCCTGGGGTCCATAGCAAGAAGGACAAGAGTCTGTTGGAGTGAGTCAAAAGGAGGGCCATGAAGATGATCAGAGGACTGGAGCACCTCTCCTATGAAGACAGGCTGAGAAAGCTGGAGTTGCTCACCCTGGAGAAGAGAAGGCTCCAGGGAGACCATATAGCACTTTTCAGCACGTAAAGGTGGCTTATAAAAAAGGTTTAGATTAGATATTAGGAAGAAATTCTTTACTGTGAGGGTGGTGAGGCACAGGCTGCCCAGAGAAGGTCTGGATGCCTCATCCCTGGAAGTCTTCAAGACCAGGCTAGATGGGGCTTTGAGCAACATGGTCTAGTGGGTGGCACCCATGCCCACAGCAGGGGTGTTGGAACTAGATGATCTTTAAGGTCCCTTTGAAACCCAGCAATTCTGTGATTCTACAGTTCTATGATCCCTGGTGGGGTAGCACATACAGGCATTTAATGCATCCCTAGGCCTTCAAGATTACATGGATATGGAAGGGAATAGAGTCCTTCCAGTATCAGCAACTTCTAATTTATTAAGGAGGCATACAACAGTCTTGTGATGCAGCGACAAGTTTTTGCCTCTATAGGAAGATGCTGAAAAGGAGGTGACAACAAGTATCTTCCCTAGCACTGTCTGAGGCAAACCCAGACCCCAAATGGCAGCAATGGAACTGATTTCATGATGAGGTGAGTCCCATGACACCCATCACACTGACAGCTGGTTACCTCTAGTCAGCCTCTGATTTTCTTCATCATCATTTGTAGGAATTTTTTGTAATTTAATACTGTCATAACCCTAATTCAGAGCACTCCTGGGAGGGATGGGCAGATAGCAATGTAGAGACACCATCACACCAGCACCCTCTCCTTAGGAAATGAGGCCAAGAAAGAGATGGATGGGGCCCTGTCTCCACGGGAAGCAAAGCATGGCTGAGCCCTCCCACTGCACTTGTCGACACTGGTACCTCTCAGCTACCATCCTGCTGACGGGGGCTGCAGGAAGGGGCAGCAGCCCCATGCTGAGGTATTCGGCTCCCAGTGGCTCCCAGCATGGCACAGCCCAAGCCCCTGTCTCAGCCCGCTGCCAGGTCTCACCAGCATGAACCGGGAGTGTGCTGGTGCTTCCCCGACTGGCCAGACCTGCAAGAAGTCGTTTCACACGTTGTCTTGCTCAACACCTTAATTGAGTAGAATTAAATACTTGTCTGTATGTGTTCGGTGAGCAGCAAGCAGGACAGGTCACTGCACATGCAGGCAGAGCTGGACTGGAGTTTTTTTGATGTAGCAAATTCATCTGAATTGCAATTAAGAGGTACTGAGACTTCAGGCAAATTTGGATTGACTTTGTAATTAGTTTAAGCTGAAAGAGAAGAAAAAGAGTCCTGAGAAGAGCAGCAAGGCTCCATTTTGACATTTAAAAAGTGAAACTTTTTTTCTTGTTCTTTTAAATGCTGGTTTTGGTTTGAAAGTGACCTAGTTTGCTTTTTCTTTTCTTTTTTCTTTTTTTTTTTAAGTTATGAAAAGCAGTAAATAATCTCAAACCAGAACGTCTCATGCTACGCTTATGAAAAGAAATCAAAGAAGAAAAGAAACATTCTCCTTTAGGGGGTGATCCAAACCAAAAAGTATTTTCAATTTTTCCCTTCAGCCACTGAAATGAAAAACTTATTATTTGTACAGCTACACTACTGAAAGGCATCTCTTCAATGTGTATTGCTGGCAATTTCTTCTTTCTACCTGCCAAGGGACGGGTTTGTCTGCAAGTTCAATAAAAGTATAAGAGAGAAAGAACGAAAGGGCAATTTATCAACATAGCATAGAAGATAAAATGGCTTTTCCATATTTACTTGTTTCTCTAAAAGGAGGAACCTCAGCTCTTTGCCTGCTGCCCCACTCTGCTCAGAATCATATAGACATGAAATTGTATAGACATGAGTCCTGAGCTCTCATCATATAGAAGATTAACTGCAGATATAAAACCTTCTGAGTTCACTGACACGTAAGGTCTAACAAATATTAGAGAAAGAAAAGGTCAAAATTTATTTGGGTCAATAACACCAGCAATGACAAACACACAGAAGATCATAAACCTCAGTCCTTGCTGTACCTTCGGGGCATCCATCTCTTCCCTTCACAGCAGAACCTCGTGTCAGCAGAGGCTGCTGGTGTCGGGTGTTCAGAGCCAGCGTCAGAGATCAGAGATAGGTTTGTGGTCCCTGTCTCACCACAGAGCATGCATTGTGCCCACTGTCTGCTGTGGCTGTCCAACAGGATGGGATGGGAAGGAAAGGGATTTGAAAATGCAGGACAGGGCCCACTAGCTGCACTTATATTCATGCAATAGACCTCTTGCTAAAATGCAGAGCTGGAGGAGGAATTGCTGCTCAAGCTAGTGTCTTACCAGGGCTAGGATGACAGCTCCAGCTGCTTGAAGGGCTCAGCCTTGCTACAGTCAAAAATCAACACCCATTACCTCCATCTTTCAAGAAGGCACATAACATGTGAGATTTTCCAAAGGGCCTGCACTCAGGTTCTGTGTGCAGTCTTCACCTAGGACAAAGGGTGCTCATTTTACACACCTATAGCTTCTACCATTCCTCTGAGGAAAAACAAGGTGAGAAAAGGCTCACATTTCTCCTATATTCTGATACAATATTAAAAAAATAATAGGGGCTGAATACATTAAGACACCTTTCACTCGGCAGCTTTTACTGTACCTCAATAACAACAATGCAGATCACAAAGTGCTGTCCATTTTCAATCTAACCTGCAAATCTCTTCCAAACCACAGAAAAAAACAGCATAATATTGGAATGACCATTTCAGCAAAGTTTTACAATCCCTTTAATCTGCCAGGAGTGGCTCTTGGAGCACAAGCCTCAGTTAAGCTCCTCTTCTGGAGCATTTCCAATTCAAGACAATCTGCCACACAGCCTCTCAGGTCACTCAGCAACTGCACAGGGATATTATTTTTTTAGTACCATAAACTGTAGAATTCACATGGCCAGAACAGCAGGAAAATAAAAGTTAATGACCTGAGATTAACCCAGACAGACAAGAGATTAAAGCATCAAACCCCAAATGTTACAGCACGCAGGGGCTTGATCTGGTGGACAAGTATAGGCTAGAAGTGTTTGCCCAAACACTGCCCTCAAAATTGGCTCCATCCACATTGTTCAGTGGCTGCTGAGTGGAGATGCAGATGCTGTACAAAGAACCTCACATTTCTCTGAGCTATCATGTCTCCTTGCATATGGTTCAGCTTTAGAGCTCTAACTGCATCCACCTACTTGACTGAGACTAAAATTCAGTGGCTCTTCCAAAAGACATAGACTCAGCCTCTTCTCTTCTCTTCTCTTTCTCTTCTCTTCTCTTCTCTTCTCTTCTCTTCTCTTCTCTTCTCCATGAGGAACAAACAAGGGTGCAGTGTCATAAGATACTCAATTCAATCTGATCCAGCTGGATCACCACCTGGGGCTGGTGATCGCTTAGGGCTGGTGATGCTCACACACCACCTTGCTGGTTTGAGCCCCCAGAACAGCACACTGGAGTCCTTTGCATTTAGTGATTTCTTGATTTAGATGAACAACCTTTCCAACACCTTGTAGCACCTAAGAAGAGTTCATGTGTGATCCCTTCTGAGTAGCATCTGTCCTAGGGGGAGCCAGGCACACAGGGTGCACACAACTGGTTCCTGGGGTAAGAGCAGCCCCAAGCCACACCACCCCATTGCTTGGTGGCCAGGCCAGAGCTGGTGACCGCAGAGCCACGACCAGCCTGTAGCAGCCTGGTATAAGAATGAACATGGGCAGGGACTGCGGCAAGAGAAAGGCTACACAACAGCTGAAGTCATAGGAGGTCTGGTAGATGGGGCAGCAGGGAGCACACCGAGGAGAGTGGGGTTCAGTATCAGGAGAGGAAGGCTGGGACAAGGGAGAAAAATCTGTTTCTGTTCATGTTGCAAACCCTACGGGGGTGGCTGGTCATTGCTAGTGTGCTCTCCAGCAGGAGAGGGCACTGACCCTAACATGTGCTTCCAGGCAACTTTTGGGGTTAGGAATCTATATTCACGATGTCAAAGGGATGATATGGGCAGCCAAGGCAGAACTGAGGCTGAGACAAGAAGCAGGGACTGAAAACCAGAGCTTGGTCCAGCTGGAGAAGAGGAAGAGAGCTTGGCCAGACTGTGGCAGAAGGTCTCGAGGCAGCAGCCTTGCAGCAATCACGCATGGAATTAAATCCTATGAGACAGATCCCTTTACCTGTGATGTTTCCTAGCGCCCTGCAATAATACCGGGATAGCCTTCTTCTCATCAGGCATGCTCTGGGAACCTCCCTCCCCATGCTCACTGAAGTGGCCTTATGCTGCCTACACAATAATCCAGATTCTTCCCAATCTCCATGAGTCCAGAGAAGTTCAAGTATCCCCTGACCAATAGTTTTGCTCAGAGTAAAAACTGAGTAACTTTTTGACAACTTCTGTGTCAAAAAGGCCATGTACTCGGAATGTGGGAGCAGTGCCAAGGGGAAGTCTTGTCGCTTGGGCAAGCAGCAGCTGCCCTTGGGCAGGTATCACTCCTCTGCAAAGGCACTGCCTTCCTGCAGCTGTTCATCTGCCCAAAGGGAATACGAGCAGGAATGGGAAGGTCTGACTGAGCCTCGCAGAGCTGAGCAGGGCAGGATCAGGACTTTGAGGGGGACATTACAAATTCATTTAACCTGGAGTAGGGTGGGCACAGTGAAAGGCACAAGGTGATAAACTACTTCCCCTGTACCCCAGAGCTCAGCCTAACGGCTGCCTTTAATCACCCACAGCTGTTCTTTACTGCCTTGGATGTGCTTTCCTTTAATTAGCCCAAAAGGTGACTAATGAGCTATTTGTTAATGTCATCAATCAAAAAGCTCTTTCTGTAGCTGGTCTGAAAGAGGTTTTTTTTAAAAGCATCAAGTTTCAGCCAACTGGCACAGAGCATGATCACAAGCTAATTACATGATCTCATGGCAGTTATCTCGAACTAATACATCATTAATCTGATCTTACGACAGCTAAAGAAGAAGCCCAGAGCCAAGAAGCACTTGAACACTCCACAGTTCTCAAGACAGGAGCCCTTTTTATAAAAGCTGCAGGTTTACACACAGCAGGCACATGTCAGGGCAAGCTGCAAGTCGTATTGCTCCCCTCACCCTGACAAACAAAAACATTCACAAGCAAGGAAACACACGATCTCCTCCAAAGGGAACCTTCCCCAAAACACAGCCACCACCCTCCTGACTCTGCTCAAGGCCTCAAGGATGACCAGAGAGGGAAGGGGCTCAGGGACAGGATCTCAGCATTGCTCAGGAACCTCAAGGCATTTTTTATAAGCTTTCTGTATGACAAAGCCCTTTTGGAGGACCTGTCCCAGTGTGGTCTCAGGGGATATAATAGCAGGTGGGTTTCAGGTCACCTGCACTGATGGGGGCAGGCACTACAAGCTCCTATCTATCCTCTACATCCCTTTGGATGTAAAGGTAGAAGGCAAACCAATAAATAAATTCCTATTTACATGTCATGACTTCATTTAAATAGCTCACCTCGAGCTAGGGACAATCATCTACACAGATAACCAGACAAAATTTTGAAAACCTTTGAACTAAGTAGCCTTAGTTTCAGCCAAACTCTTACTCTCAGTCTTGAGCAAGGGTACCCCCCAAAATAGTCCCAAAGGAGCTGCTCACAAACCTGTCCCAGCCATCCCACAGGTACGGCAGGACACCAGGATCCGCTTCGCAGTGCTCCAGGACCACTGCTCTGATGACACAGTACAGGAGGTGCTGGGTGCACATATCAATACAGATTTGGGGTGAGTTTAAGATTTGTAAGGTCCTCCAAGTCACTATGTGGAATAAAATTTCTCTTTCTTACTTCTCTGGTTTTCTCCCAAAGTCAGCAAATTGAATTGCAACTCCACAATTCAAATGTTAAAGCACTTGAAGCAAAGCCTGTGTCTCTTTTTGTGTCTGTTGCAGAGCTGTCTGTACTAAACTAGCAGCACCAAATGCCACCACACCTCAGCTCTGCCAGTTATCTTCACAGGCAATTAGCTGCCAGGATATTTTAGCCATAACAATCACTTATCTACTTAAGAGAGGATAATTTCTCTGTGCTGTTTCCCTGACCTCTCAGAAAACATACGACTGCCTTTTTTTGGCAGTCGTAGGAGAAAATGTTTCTGTTCCAGCCTCAGTTCAGACAACATCTTTTAAAAAAATAGTAAAGTAGAAATGGTAAATCTTACCTGAAAAAACACCTGTGATTTCTCTGGCGACAAAAAGCGTCTGTGCCTTGGTGCTGCAAGACTAAAGCTTCCCTGGGAAATGTTTGTCCTCTATTTGGTACAAGCTCCACAAAAACTATGTAGCCATTGCCTGGACTTGCTTTGGTTTGGGTAGGTAAGTCACGGGAATTCAGCTGCTCTTGTGTGTTCAAAGAGCTTCAAAATGCTCTACACCACCTATGGCATTATGGTTCCCACAAGTATGCGAAGTATGTGTCTGTCTTCCTGAGTCACGTAATTATCTATGGGAAAGTAACCCGCAGAAACACAGCAGAAGGGGGAAAAAATCCAACTGGCTGTTTAAATCCTTCGACAGTCAGAAGTACCCTGCAAGGAGATCTTCTCAAACAGAGGCTTTGCTAATTCCTATGTCAAAAATGCCAAAGCTAGCGGAGATGCTGGGCTGTCTGCTTCCCGCCTTCCTCAGCAGTCTGCAGCACCACATGTAGGAAGTGCCAAGGAGAAGGAGCAGCACAGTCTTGAAAGCAACCACAGCACTGGAAAACACAATCTGAAGTTCACTGAGTTGCACAGGTTATGGGATGGCCTCTAGCCAGGAGGAAATGTAGGGTGAAATAGTCTCTGATGACTGCTGCTAATGAAGGCTGAGTCATCGGTGACATGGAATGAAAAAATGATGTGATGCAAAGGTGCCTGGGCTAGTTACATCTTGATAAGGATGGTGGGTGTTTTCCTGGGTTTTCCCTTGAGTCAGAAGCACCTGGGGAAAGTGATACCAGGAAAGGGATATCTGCCATTATCAAATGCCACCTCAGGCAGTCTCAGAAGTGGTACAAATAACATGAGAGAATGGGATCCCATGCAAGTTAACTTTCCAGGGAAGCCACTTGTACCAAGCAGATGGGAGGAGATTAGGGTGACAATGAAGAGCAAACAGTGAAGAGGGCCTTGATTACCGCACCTTCTTGCAAGGAAAAATATGGTCTTACCATGGTGAGAATGGCTCCAGCAGATGTTCACACTCTGCAATCTTTTTTCAGAGTGGCCAGTTTTCCCGTATGATTTACAACAAGGACATCCCAGAAGTGAAGCTCCAAATCCTACATGACATCCAAAAGCTCACTTGAGTGTAGGCAGCCCATGCACCTGTGGCAGATGTGAACAGATCTTGGTTTTCCTCCATCTCCTGAAAGACCATCACCATCCATCATGTGTCTTGACAGCCTATGGTACTCAGGAGATTGTATAAAATTTTGAGCTTGGTTTTTAAGTGCTTCCAGCTACTAGGTTAGACAAATCCTCACACCTAGGAGGCAAACAGCCCCCATTCCCAGGGCCAGGAGGGCTTCAAGCACACCTGTGTACTGGATGACAAAGAGAAATGTGCTCTGCAGCATTGGAGCCAACTCTGAGGCTTGGTTTCATCACCCCATTCCATTGGCCAGCATTGCCTAAGACCTCTGTCAGTTTCTGGCTGTGCTTGGCACCTTCATGCAGTGCAAGCAGGTTGTGATGCTGCCAGGCATGAGGTGGGTTGCAGACCACGTGTGTGTTCAGGGAGCCAGCAGGTCCAGGAGTAGCAGATAGCAGCCAGGGAACAAAGACCCTCAGATATCCTACATTTCCATACCTTCTCCAATGGCATAGCTCTGGCCACAAAGGAAAGAGCATTCAGGCTCTTACCAAGAGGCATTTTGGGGACTGCCAGCATGGCGCCAATTGATGCTGGCTGTCTTGGCAGCCAGTGTCTGGAGGCGTGAAAGATTCTGGCTGTGCCACCACCTATGCACAGGGGAGGAGCTGAGAGAGCCCTGGCTGTGCTGGTATGTGCCAAGGCCCTCCTCACACCCAGGCTCACTCACCACAGCTGTAGAGCAGCAGGAGCAGCACTGGCAGTGTCAAAGCTCTCCCACCAAGCCTGTGAGGTGCTGGTGCACCAGAATCCATCCTGGAGGATGGGGATGCCACCAGGCCTCAACTCGGTAGTGGAAGAAACTTGAGGAAACCACTGGTTGGATAGAAGTCAACTGATGGACACTTGTGTGATGGAGACTTTGGGTTAAGCTTTTTTTTAAAAAAAAATACTACATAGTAGGCTTGTAATTACAGGGATACCAAGTCCTGACGGCTTTTTCAGGCCTGTTGACTCAGGGCATGCTCTTACCTTCCACCTGGCATGTCTATGCAGGGCTGTGGTCGCTCCACCATGGCACAGGCTCATCCGCTCCTGCATAAACATCCTGGGGAGCCAAAACCGCCTTCAGGAGGGTGAGAAGCCAGTGATGCATAATTCACAGTGCTCCACGGCTCTCATGCTGTGAGTCATGAGTTTCCCAGGAGATTTACAGCCAGAAGCACTGATTTGCCTCAAATGGAATCAAATGGAGTGGATGGTTTCAGCCCAAGCCAAGCTCCCAGGTGAGTCTGGGCGAGGAAGAGATGAGCAGTCATTGCGCTGCATTGCATCTGCTGCAGAATGGTTTACCCGCAAAGTGGGTAAACCCACTCTTTCCTTTCTTCCTAGCCTGTGCTGAGAACAAGGGATGGTGCTGGATATCACCAGCCTCCTGCCCTTTCTCCAGCCACATCCCCTGAGCCGTGCCCCTGGGTGCCCATGTAAAATCTCCCATCCCTTGCTCCTCATCCTGCCCACCAGTTCTTCTGAATTGGTGGGAGAAAAGTCTTCACAATGGGGCCTGTCTTCTGCTACACATCTGTTCAGATGTAAACACTGCGTTCCCTCAAAACAGTGGAGCAAATGGAGACACATGATCATACCAGTCAACAGGATGAGAGAGGCCATCCCACTGTCATTGGAAAATTGTCTAAAAACAGACACTCTTTCCTAGGAAAGCCTTTCTGGGCTTCACCTCTCAGGGCAGCTCAGGCATGAGTGAGGTTGGGTGGGAGATTGTCCATATCCTGAACACTGAGGGGGTCCTGCACAGCTGCCTCATGAGAAGCAGTGGAGTTTCTTGGCAGAGGGCTGGTTTGTCCCTGTCCGCATGCCTAGACCATGCCATGCCTATAATGCTGTCTCATTCAGAGACAGTGCTGAGTTACCTTTGCCAAGGGGAGCAGGAAAGTGTGACTGGTGGTAGGAAGGAGATAAGTCCCAGGCCAGGTGCAGGTAGTGGGGAGTCTCAGGTTACTTGTGGGGCGGGCAAAGATGGGCAGCAGTGCCTGGGTTATTCAGTGATGGGAGTCAGAGAGGAAGAGTTCTGTCTCACTGAGACCCTGACAGACAGCACAGCCATAATCACCGTAACTTTCTCCCTGGTGAAGGATGGGGCAGGCCAAGGAACCTTCTTTCCTCAAATATCCACATACATCCTTCAATGCAATTGAGGCTCAGGCAGGATCTCTGCTGGCAGGTAGGAAACACTTTTTGTTTAAGTCATAGTGTTTTCCAGAAGACTGACTTAGACATGAAGTATTTACAGCTCTCTCTTCAGAGAAACGTGCTTTTGGGGCTATCTTTCTGTGCTAAACAAAATCAGAAATATGAAGAGAAAAATACAGAGGGAATCCAGCCAGCCTTTCACTGAATTGCTTTCCCCAGGATCAGACAAGAGCAGAAAAGAGGTTGGTAAGGTGATGGTGATGTTGGTGACTATGCGAGGAATTGATGGCAAAACCAGACCTCAGTGGCCTGTGTGAAGGATGCCTTGTCCATCCTTCTTTATCTGACTTCTGATAGGGGTTATGGCATCCTGCACCTGGTCTGGCTCCTAATCCTTCCTCATCCAGTTCAGGGCTGACTCGGCACCTTTGCTTCCTGTGACTCACCAATGCGCAGCTCTGATCTCCCCCAGCCTCGCATTTTTCCATCCAAGGGCAAGCCCATGCTCACTCCCAGGTTATCCAGCACTCGGCATGCCTCCCCTGGAGGAGCCCAGCACTGGGCACTCCAACCCCAGCTCTGCCAGTGAAAGATGCAGGCTCTCAGGAGGTGCTGGTATGGGGGCCCTGGGCTCCTGGTTGCCAGCTGATTCCCTAGCAGGCCTTATGGCACGCTTTATGGGACAGTCACATGGATGGATGCTCACTGATGGTTCCACATGGGTGAAAGAGGGGAGACCAAGTCTTCCCTTGGTAGGCTGCAATATTAAAAAGCAGACCAAATGGGACCTTGAGATAACAGTAAGCTGCAAGCTTGCTCATGTCTTCCACATAAAATGGAATGTGAAAGTCCTGCTGTGGTGTTGGGGAGAAGAGAAACAAATCTCTTTTGTCTCCTTCCACCTAAGAGTCTGGTGCCAATTTATGAGGGTGTGATGATCTCTGCCTCTGGGGTCAGCCATAACACAGACACCTAATGTCTTCCCACTGGGATCACAGAAATGCAGCCAACAGTTGCTTTCTCCTGACTTTCTCCTGGCTGCCTGCTCTTCCCTGTGAACTGTGTGGTGGGACACTGTGGTCACTTCTTACTTCACATTCTCTGCAGGTCCCTTCTCTAGTTGCAGGGGGATCTGGATGCATCCAGGGCAGAGCCCCACCTGACACAGGGTTCCCTCTATGCACTGGCACAGGGGAGCCAGGGCTGCTCTCGGGGTATGAGGATGGTGCAGTTATAACCCCCACCACTAATTACACTGAGCGAGATTTTGGCCACCAGTCTTATCTAAGGCATGGTGGTGGGTGAGTTCTTGTCACCAAGTCCCTGCCTCATTCTCTTTGGTTCTCAGGAAAAACTAGAGAAGACCTGATGCTCCACACCAGAACAAACCAAAAAGCTAAAACTTCTAAATATCTCATTTTCCAGCCAGGTCTACTTGCTACTTAAGAAAAAAACCTGACTCCATCAGAAAAATATCAGCATTGCAATGGCATTTGTTCCAGCTGAAAAGTGAAGCACAGCATCTCCTCTCCTTTAAGGTTACCACCTGAGTATTTGTTGGACTTTTACTTTGTATCAATAAGGGGGTTTCAATCTGTGCATGATATTTAAACCCTCAGCAAAGAACTAAAGTAACAATTATCCACCCCGTGCTTTGGTGATTCACGAGAGACTCTGACAAACACTGATGCCATGAAACCAGTATGAGCTATCAGTAAGGAGCAACCATAAAAAAATGTCTGCTCAGGTCAATTATGGAAGAACAGCGTCTGACAGGATGTGTCCAGCTGCATCCTGGAGACTGAGACACCCAGTGTCTCATCCCTTGAGGCAGTATTACTTTCATACGCACATTACTGAAAAATTGATCAGCAATCCAACATTGGTGGTAGCACTTCTCAAATGAAAACAGCTCCAGGTATAGGGCAAAGAGAGACCTCATCTGGTCAATAATATTTTCCCTGAGTCCAAGAAATGATGGAGCAGATTCCCCCAATTGCAGCAAAGTAAAGGGATGGCGATAGCTCCTTTTTTTACTATGTGGTACCAAATAACTGCCCTACACTTCTTAATAGCCAAGATGATACCTCCAATAGTACTGACATGTTTGTGATGTTGCAAATAAACTAAAAAAACCTTCCTGTGGCTTTATCAGGCAGTTCACTGTAACAGTCAGTCCTACCCACGTTGGCCATTATGATTCTCTAATCAGAAGTATCATAGCTATGAACTCTTTTAGGGGTTGCTTGGGAGTTTTTTGCTACCATGAATAAATGAAGAATAAGCTTTAAATTCTATTAAATGCATTAATTTTTGCCTGATTCTCTGTCTCCCAAAGAAAGCAACTGCTTTCAGGTGTTTTTCTCTTCTAGAAGCATTCTTAGTAAGTCTGAACAAACAGGGGGCATGGAGCAATTCCATGTCTCTTCCCAAAAAGATGGTGTGACAGACGCTGCCCTTTCCCTTTTCCTTCCTTCCAGTAAGCCACTACATTTAGGCTTCCCCCAAAAAATTATGGCAGTCTTTAATTCCCTCCATATCTCAGTCTCGTCTCTCCCCTGCAAGCAGACACGGTCCCTTGCAAACCCATCTTCTCCTCCCCTATGGGGACACTGAACCACGCTGAATGTACAGATGGGTTATCTGCAACACCAAGATTTAGGCTTTTCCTTCCAAATTTTTTCATGATGGATGAAGCATTGCATATGTTCCATGGATGGGGCCCAAAGGAGACCAAATCTACCTCTTTTTGCCCATGAGCAAGATGTAATAGCTCATTCTTGGCTGTCTGTGGCTTGGGCTGTGCCAGTGGGTTTTCCACTGCTGTTTATTTCCCAGGCACTGGAGCTTGCCCACCAGTCTCTGCAGTTTTCCAAAGGGCTGTAGTTTGAGTCTGCAGTAGCCAGGACACACAGAGTTCTCAGGGATGCTCCCTACCCATGCAAGTGCCTTGTCCACCCAACACTTGGACTCAGGAGGATCAGCAGCAGCTCCTGAGGCCCCTGTGCCCACCTCTCTACCTCCCAGTTACCAGAGGAACCAATATTTTCCTGGAAAATATCAACTAATCTTTTTTTTTTTTCCCCTTATTTCAGGAATGTACCATTTTCAACAATATTTCTGCCAGGAAAAGTTTCTTAGGCTGGAACTTTTAGTCCATGTGTGGAAAAACCACCTGGGAGGCAGCAGCAATCAGCGGCTAGGACAGGACAATGGTGGGACCTCAGCTAGCATGTTTCAATGCAGATCTCTGACCTGAGCTTCCTACATCCTTAACCCTTTGGTTACAATCTTGGGCTCTAAGTCTTCCAACAAAACTGATAAGTCAAAAAATATAAAGATGAGATTTGGTTCTCCTGTGAAGCTGAGGGAGGGGGAGGGGAGAGGGGGTAGCGGTGGGGGGAAGCTATATAAAGCTCAAGAAGTGTTTCTTCCCAGCCTTGGCTCAGACTGTTTTACTCCCAGAGTAAGTTCTCCACACATTTCCCATGATGCTGCATGTCCCGAGCCAAGATCACACTTTCCACACCCTCTGCAGCTCAGCTCTGGGAGATGAGAAGGGCTCCAGGCTCCAGGCTCCAGGGGGTGTTTAACAGCCTGCAGCCAGACTGAAATGCAGAGGTGATGGATGTCCTGTGCCAACTTTGCTCAGCCCTTCTGCCTATCCGTGTCCTGCCCAGGCAGCAAAACATCACATATGGCTGGGACTGATTTTCCCTACTAGCACGGAATGAGTCCGTCCTCCCTAACAGCAATGCCCCACCAAAACATCTTCATGGCAAAACTCCTGTTCCTCACATCTCATCCTGCTCACCAGTTCTTCTGAACTGGTGGGGGAAAGGTCTTGTGCTAAACACCTGCCCAGCTGCAAGCACTGCACTCCTCCATAAAAGCAGACAAATGGAGAGAGAGGGTTGCACCAGGCAATGGGATGAGAAATTATGTGGTTGACAAATTCTCTCTGAAAATAGACACTTTTTCTTAACCAAGCCTTTCTGGGCTTCACTTCTCAGGGAGGAGGTGGGTGGGAGCCAGTCCATATCCTGAACACTGGTGGGGTGCTCCACCACTGTCTCTTGGGGTCAGGAAGGGAAGGAGTGGGGTGGATGGGAAGCTGGTGGGGGGCTGCCACCCATCCAGTATTTTTGTGAAATGAGCCCTTTGTTTCCCTTGTTTTCCTCTAACCAGCAACCAAAGTCAGACAGGTATCTCCGGCACCATCTAACATTTTGTTTTGAACAGAACTTTATCTTCTTTACTTTGCCATAAAACCAACAACAGAAAGTAACACTGATTTAGATACGCACCGGAGTGTGTTTCTCTTCCTCTTCCAATTTGTCAGTTCAGCAGCCAAACGAAACACAGCCATCCCCATGCCTGTTCTCTGGCCATCACTGCATCAATAAATAACAGCACTCCATTTCCAGCACTTACCTCGAGAGGTCTCTCCTTGCACTGCCAGCTGTATCCAGCTCTCCCGTTGTGAGTTTTCCCAGCCCCAGAGTCTCCTTTCCCCCAGCTGTGTGGCTGAACCACCTGCACAGTGAAGGCTTAGGGGTCTCTGTTACAAAACTGGGCATTGGGTGCCATTGCTTGGGACAGGATTCAAATCTACGTGGTGGTGGAGTTATTCCTGGTTCACATCAGTGTGTGTGGGCACAGGACTCTGTGCAGGGACCTAACATCAGCCTTTGACATCACTGGTTAAATTTAGGGAATTACCACCGTTCTAAAATGCTCTGGAGGGAAGCTACTGCCAGGATGACAAGAGAGAGACAACACCCTGCAACCACCTCCCACCCAAGCACAGGGCAGGGGATAGAGCCAGAACTTTCTACAACAGCCCCACTGCCATGCTGCATCATCCCTTCAAAAATAACCCCCCCATCAAGGTGCACTGTGCTTTGCTGCAGCACAAAAGCAGACAGCCTCCTCAGGCTTGCCCTAGACATGGACAAGGGGACCCCTCCTGAAAACCCACTGATGCATTAGGATTTTAGCTTTTCTATTTTCATATATTTGTAATCCTGCAATTCTTTAGTGTATAACTCTGAACTCCATATAGAGTGTTGGCTACTGCTTTTCCCATTTTTGTCAGACACAACAATTCCTCTCTAGGCCTGAGAATCAAGGACACCTCACTGTTTCAGGCCCCGAGAAATGAAAACAAAAGTGAATTGGGGGGGAGCAAACTAAGAGAATGGGACTCCACTACCTGAAGCTGTAATTGGACAATTAACCTCTGATATGCAAATGAACAAAACTTACATCTGTCCGAAAATCGTGTCACTGTCGTCCATCCTGGGTGCAGTCTCTGCGAGACTCCTGCACTGCCCAAGGTGTACCCTGTGAAGGCCTTTCAATAAATACCTACCCTTTATCCTCTAACTCTGTCTGGCCTCTGTTCCAGGTCAGCCTCTCCAAGGTATCAGCACAGCCCCATGGAACCGCTGGTCCTTGTTCTGCTAGGGAGGGTAAGAGGTTGTGGAGTGACAGAGGTACCCTCACATGGTGGGGTTATGGCAGGGGAGGCAAAGCTGGGCAAGTCTCAGCCCATGGACACCCCCAACACCTCGTGCAGCTGCCAAATCCCTGCCCCAGAGGATGCTGCAGCTCTCACTAACTAGAGCAGCCATAAGAGAAGAGTACCTCCAAAGAAAAGGAATGGGAAAAAGTCACAATAGAAGCAGCCTCCCCAAAAAATGACAAGGAAATGAAAACCCAAGAGGAGTCTCTGAACCCCAAGTCTGTCTGATGTTTGTAGAGCTGCGTGGAAGCTGTAGCTGTGTAATTGCAATTCAGGTTGGTTTTGGCAACCTCAGTCCTGCCAGAAGATGGATTCTGCAGTTTATGGTGTCTTTCATAGGCACTCTACTTTTCTCTTCATTCTTTGCTGATTCTTGCAAAGCCCTCTCTAATCTCTGTGTGAAGCACATCTCAGAAATCTATTGCAATAATAGCTTTGAATTTCCACATGCCTTCTGCATGGAGATTGTGAGACACCCAATTCAACATGACCAGAAGCAGCAGCTCTTTATTTCTGAGTGTACCATCTCGCACGAGCAGCTGCCTTGTTTTGCTGCAGTTCTGTGGTACCTGAAAAATTGAGAGTATTTTGGGTGTGAGGAAAGAACATGTTTGTTTTCCTGAAGGAGTAGCTCTGCAGCCACCAAACAGACGGTGAAACCACAGCCACAGGAAGCACCTGATTCCAAGCCAGACTGTGAGAAACAAGAGAACCTTGAATAGCTTTCTCAGCACTCGTCCCTAGCCCATGCTAATTGCAAAAGGCAGTGGAGCCGAGCAGGCTGATGGCCCCCAAGTCTAGCCTCTTGTTTCTGACATTAATGCTGCCTAAGAGTACACTAATATAATCTGTAGAGTTTACTGTTAGTATAACGAAATCGTCTTCAGATCTTAATCAAATTTATTGGATGTGTGGGAGGGCTGCTGAGAGTATTTCCAAATTTCTCTGTCTCAAGGAAAATCATCACCATAGCTTCAGCCTGTTGAAGGTGTGCCATGCCTATGGGATGTGGAAGGTTCAAATCCAGGCTATTCCCTCCACAGCAGAGTGCAAACAGGCCCTTATCAGCACTGTGCAGGGAAATAACATGCTCGCTGCATCAGGAGGGATGTCTTTCTTCTGATTCTTGAGTAGTTGCAAAATTCAAACACTTTTCAGAGAAAAGTCCAAAAGTTTCACTCTTGGGATACAAACACCTGATTTCTTCAAGGATCAGGTACCGTCACTTTCATTTTCTCTCCAACATTGCTACTTGTGCATTCAGACATTAATTTACCCATTTCACAACCACTTTCATTTTGCATCATCAGGTTTTCAAAGTCTGTGACCGCGGAGGACATCTGCTGCAATTTGACTCTTCAGCTAACAAGAAAGACACGGTGTTGTTCTCAGATCAGTCATCCCTCTGCCCTTTGTTGTTCCCACTTTGATTAATGTGCTGTCTTTGATGCTGCCCAAGGAGATGTTACAAGCAGCTTCATCTTCCCACCTGCCACTGCAGTCCCTGAGTGTCATGGGCCATTTCCACCAGGGCAATTACCTCTGCCGAAGGGCACCTGATTCTACCTCACAGCTTTCATGTCCAAGCGTCTGAACATGATGAAGTTGATGGTGATTAGTGTAGATCCAAGCACGCCTTGTGAAGAGCCATGGTGGTTAACATAAAAGGTACTCATTATATTATACCAGAACCAGATAATGCCACAGCAGAGCTTCTGTGCCATCATACTCCATTGCAGTCTGCCACAAGATACCACATCAGGAGATTGCGCTAAACCAGCTAAGGTAGATCTCACACCTAGTTTCATCCTCTATATCCATTTTCACTCTCAGAAGGATGTTTTCACCTTCTGATGGTTAAGGACATTCTACTCATTTCCAGTCTAAATACATTAATGGGCAGTTTATATCCATTTGTTCCAAAACATACGTTCTCTTCTAGTTTAAATAGTTTGATCCCATTCCCTTTTCTAACCCAGGAATCTATCTTTAAAATTGCAACCAGTATATACAGCACTAAGCTGTTTTACACATTTTGGCTAGTATATTCTGGAACCCGAAGACTGAGACATGTAAACATTCATCTGCTTAATTCTATTCTAGCATGTAGGTCTATCAAAATTAAAGAGACTACTCTGAAACAAATTAAACACAACGTTGCAAGAAAATTGCTTGTGTAATTAGCTGCATCTATGTGTATTCTGCATCTAAAAACTATGTTCTCCTTTTCAAAAGTATCATAATATGTATTTTCCTGTTAAGAGAAATGAATATCCTTTGATTCGTCTTCTTTCATTATAAAATTACAGAGCACTATGACAAATTAATACAATTACTTAGGTTTAAAAATTGTCACAAGCATATCTGAAGCTGAAGTGCTTTTTCACTAATATTGTGTTAAGAGTAATACAAAAGCAAAACCAAAATCCTTCATCCAGAAAAACCCTTCATCCAGCAAGATGCCACGACAGCTAAGGATCTGCATCTTTAATGATAACAGTTCCTCCTTGTAAAGTGTGCAGCACTCTGTCATTTCGGATTGCTAAATATAGATTTTGTGTGCAATTTAATAATGAAAAGCTGAGAAAACTTTGACCAAGTGAACACCACATCACCCATAAAAGTAGAACATGTGGTGTTTTTACCTGCACATGGGTTAGCTTGTAGCTAACAAAAATGCATTTATTGAGTGATAGAGCATCAAAAACTTCCCACCAGCTCCACTTAAACAGTACTTGGGCACAAAACTGAATTATTATTCTGCAGTACAATGAACTTCTGGTACAGAAATACTTATTTCAGATAAAACTGCTTTGCTATTTTTACCAACATGAATTTCTAACTCTGAGTGCACAAGCACAGCCTCAGCCTTAGTAACTGGCAATATGATGTTTCAGTGCAGAAAATTAGTTTGTCATGTGCAACCATACTGAGTTCTTTCCTGTTCTAACCTGTGTGCTGGAGCATAAAGTGAGCTTCAGCAGCTCCTTCCATGTCGGTTTGTTTGCTTTCTCTCTGTGTGTAGGGATAGACAGAAATCTTTCTCATTCTGTCTTTCTCCTGACCCAGGGTTAGACAGCTGGCTCGTAGGTAGACACCTTGGCTCAGGTGTCAGCCCTGTGAAGCTGCATCCAATGTCCACTGGTGCATGAATACCCTGATCAAACAGCATTTGAAGTCCCATCCTCAGGGACTACTCTGAGAGTCACACTCCTTATTTTATCCAAGATCAGAGAACTTATGGGATTTTATTTGTCTGGCACATGTGTAAGTCAGCTAAGGGCTCACTTCCCCTGCACTTCTGTCCAGTGCTTTCAGCAGTGCAACTACCAAGTCAGCCCCAGACTCTCCCCCTGCTAGCAAACCCCTGCATTTCTAGATCATAAAACAGTCTCCATATTCCAAAAAGACTTTTTTTCTTATTCTCAAGCAGCTTCTGTTAACAGTGAAGGCATGAAGGCCTTATCCAAAGGCATGAGCATTTCCAAAGGATGATTCAGCGAAGCAGCCCACGAGCTCTCCCAAAACAGATGACTGTCCCACCAGAGGTGCCCATTCTTCTCCACTGATTATAAAGAGAGCCTAAAGCAACTACTTTAGACTTGAATATATGATTTCTGAATGTCCTAAAGCAGAGACCAAAATGTTTTTTCACAAAAAAAATGGATTTACAATGGCAGACTACTTTCAAAACTTTCTAACCAGGAAAGGGTACATAGATGGGGTTAGCTTTACCTGTTTTCAAATTCATCCCAGGAGAATGGAGGAGCCTAATTTTAGGATGAGATTAATGACACCAAATTCTTGACTTGGGTTGATTTGATTCACCCTCAAAAGCTGCATCCCTCTCTCATCTCACTGACATCAGAACTCAGACAGTCGAGATAAGCCATAGCTGAGAGAAGGCTCCCTGCAGTCCCCGTGCTCCAAGAGGGCTGGAGCTGGGGCACCTATGGTCAGCTTTGGTTTGTATTTCTCGTGTTTAAAGGCTGTGATCTTCTAAATTCTTATAATGTCTTAAACTTCAGGTAGGTTTCTACCCCAGTGCCCAGTGGCATACTTGCAAAGCTAAATCAGGCACGCACGTGTCCCTCCTGTGCCTATTAGGTGAGGCATGCTGATGAGCTGTGAAGGTTTTCTCAGGAAGAGATGGTGTTCTGCAAACTGTGTTTTCTTCTGGCATTTTTAGATGCTCTGTGGTTTCCCTCTGGGCATTTTCTCATCTGTTTTTGCTGCTGGCATGTTCAGGCAGACTGAAGTGTCAGTGAGCATGGCAGAGGGATACTGCATGCAGAGCTGCATCTGCACAAAGCAACGGCCAGCTCCAGAGAGAAACGCTTCCCTACAGATTAGTGTCATAGAAAAATGTTCCTTTGCCTGCTGTTAAACAAAAATATCACACTGAGCCATCCACAAAACTCTAGGGAAACAAGCAGGACATTGTGGCTATTCTCTGGGCTACAATTAGAAGATTATTTTAATAAACTAGAAGTCACCAAAGCATAGAATCACAGAGTATTTTGGATTTAAAGGGACTTTAAAGACCATTTAGTTACAACCCACCACACCATGGGTAGGGACACCTTTCACTAGACCAGACTCCTCAGGGCCCCATCCAACCTGGCCTTAAACACTTCCAGGGATGGGCTGTCCTCAGCTTCTCTGGGCAACCTGTGCCAGTGCCTCACCACACTCAGCATAAAAAATTTCTTCCTTACATTCAATCTAAACCTGCTCTCTGTCAATTTAAAGCCATGCCCCTTTGTCCTATCAGTATCTGCCCATGTAAAAAGTGATCTCATGATGATGGATCAGGTGGAAGACAGAATTTCTCTCCATAGCATGGACGTGTCTCTCTCACACACACATGTTTTGTTATCTTCTCCATTCTCCTATTCTTGTTTTTGCACTATTCCAGTGGCTTCAATTCAAAGACAATTCACACTTTCTCTGCTTCAGAGTTATTTTTGCTTTACAGCTCTATGACTGCAGGGACCATACCAGTTTTCCCTGATGCTTTACTTTGGAGCTTCATAGAGGGTTGCTTCAAACACAGGAGCTGCAGTTTCATAGCTCATCTGCACCAGGTGACCTCCTCTGGAGAAACAGCGTGGGTGAGTGCCCTGCTTTGAGCTCAGCCTTATGCACCTGCAGCCAGGACCTGCAGGCAGATGTGCTTGGCTACTTGAACCAAAACAGGTCATATAGGCAAAGTTTTACTATTTGACTCACAAATTGTATGACAGTCACTCTCGTCGGTGGTGTGCACACCCAGGGTTGTGCTGCTTTAATTAAACCAGTGTAATGCTTTACACTGTTTAAGCAGATACATCTTTCAGTTTAGCACTGAATATTTGGCATGACATAGCTGCGTCCACACTCAGTGGACCAGAGTCAAAACCACGCCACTCTTGTAAAATTTAGGGTAAATATCATGGGCCTTGTTCTCTTCTGTTTTATTCTGGTAGTTATATCACAGTAGTTACACCATTAACTTCAGTCATGCTTCTAAGCCTAAGGAGGGAGGGAGGAGGGCTCACACATGCTTTCTATCCTGTCTGGTTGAAGTTACAATTGCTGAAGCAAAATTGGTTTCTGTTTTGATTTCCCAGAACTCATAAAAACAAAGCAGGTAGCTGAGATTGGCGTGATGAGTTTGAGAGACAAATCATTTGGGAATGGTGCTGAGCATGAAGAGCAATTTTTTATTACTATGATATTCATTGCTTTCTGGAGGATCTGAGATGGAAACCTGAAGAAATCAGCCAGAATTCCTCTATCTTGCTGCTTGATAGAGGAAAAATTCCTACTGACTAGAAATGAGCATGAAATAAATTTTTTTTAAATTAAGTGTCTGTAAACTTGCTGCTTTTGGAAATAAAAAGCATTTTACCTTAAGTGCTCATATGTGCAGAAAAACCATGAGCAGAAAGCCAACACGCCATGTTCTAATACAAAATGAAATATGACCTTTTAAGAAACCTTAAACTTCTGAAGAGTAAATGTTAAACCTATATATAATTCAAAGTGTATCAGCTAAATTAGATGCTGGATTCAAACCTGTCCTGAATGAAACCATTCTCACATTCTTTTTTTGGCTTTTTTTTATTCCCTATGATTAACTAAAAGACTTTTGAAATTTTTCTGTTATTAGCCAGTTTAGTGCATGGGGGAAATCTGCTGCCAGAAGCAGAGTGGCTGCTGTGCCCATGCCCAAATGCAGCTCCAACAGCCAAAGTGCTCAAAAGAGCTTGATCCAGGCAGGAGTAGGGGTCCCCAGAAGTTAGATGCTTCTAGACCCAGCTCTTGTCCTGGGACTGCCAGGACAGAGTCTGGATCAGGTCATGGTTAAAATGCAAGGTGAGATATTGCAAGGCAATGTTCATTTCCTGGTCCTCACCACCTCTGCTAGTTAGCTGTTTGCTGAAAAGTTAAGTTAATGCAATAAAAATGTAAACTATTGCATACTGCTGCATGAAGTTCCTGTCGTTTTCCTTGACCCACAAATTACTCTGCTGCAGTGTTATCAGGGAATAAAAACATTGAGTCAAAATCACTTTTATTGTGTTAAAACTCCCACTCTTATTTTGAAATTAATTTACTTATTTGAAAATAATTTTAAAAGAAAGTACACAAGTGTGCATATTGCCTTGGCAGGAAGTGTAATATACTTGTACATGTCTAATAGCACCACTGATTTAAAGAAAGTCTGATCCAACTGGATATGGCAAGATAGCAAGAACTGAACTAAATTTGGATTTTGAGAGATCTTTTACTCATGTATCACTAATGACAGGTATCCCTTGGCCTTGACACTTCTCAGTAAACTCATGCAATCCCTTCCCTTTCACTCCTTCTTGAAAATAATTTCCAGAGAGTTTCTTACTGTTTAAGAACATATCAGCTGTTCATGTGCCAGTATTTAAACTCACAGTCACATATGGCTCAGGTCTCCTATAACGACCATGTGGAAAATAATTGGGGAAAGACCTTGGACCAGCACGTGGACAAAACACAGGGAGATTGACAAATACAGCAAACAGCAGAGGTGGACAAATGTGGATGCCAGTATTGCCAAACCATCTGTAAATGAAATGACCAACTTGTTACCTTCCTAATATTTGAAACATAAGCAGGAAATGCACAAAATGCTGCCATTTGAAATGTGTGACATGATCTTTTCATCCCCTTGGATTCATCACCTGAACATAAATGCTTATAGCACAGAAAATCCAAACCACAGTAGGAGCATTATTCGGTGCCACATTTGCATAGCCAAAGGCTGTGCTTTAGATGGGGAAACAGTTTGCACAGACACTCATCGGTGTCCATCAAGGCTGGACTGGAAATATGTAAACTTCTTGCAGAAAAGGCTTAGTTGGAGTTTGTCTTTACAAACCATGTCTTTTGGGAGCCAAAACTGCACAGCAGGCCTGAGCACAGCCAGCCTGAGCACAGCCCTCCTTCAAGTCACTGGTGAGGGCACAGCAAGAATAGAAACAGCATTTGAGTTTCACAGACTGAGACCAGAGCAAGACCTGGAGCACTTCCTCCATTTCCAGCCCATGTGTCAGCGGGTTTTATGTGTTCATCTGTTCCTACCCTGCATGGCATTGACATCAGGGTTCATTTTCCAAAACATCTGTGCCACTGCCTGTTTCCTTACCTTGATATCCTGATTAACAATAGAATGAGTTTAGAAAAAGCTTCAACATAATATATTTTAGTAATACAATGTTCATATTATGTATCAAAAATATTCCTATGATGCAATGAGAATTTATTTCTTAAGAACTGTTTTAAATTCCATTCAAACAGACAGTAAATAAATACTGTAAATGGGTAAGCAACCTAGAAAAGAAACCCAGAAGTCAAATGTATGTGCCTGCAGAGTAAGATGGGGTCTATTTATGCCCCAGATCTCAGGGCACTAGTGGGGGGTTTGCCTCTGGACACCAGAATGTGTATTTAAATGTCAGCATTCCTGATGCTGTGCTACCCTGGGCACACAAAGTCCTCAGCTGTCCTAATTCAGAGAACAGATTATTCCTCATTTTAAATGTAAAGCCAAATGTTTTCCCCTTGCTAATGAGAGGAGAAATGAGAGATGCGGAGCAAGACTTTATTAGCAGCCTTGAGATTCCAATGAGATTGCAAAAAATAATTTTTACAGTATGAGGTTATTCACTTCACTGGGCAGGGAAGCCGGTCAGGCAGCTCCAGGCTTGGCTCCCTGTGGCTGCTCTGTCTCCCTGTTCGTGGGCCTGGGGGTGCTCACAGGCCAACCAGACCCTGTGAAAAAAGTACCTGAGAAAGTAAATGGTCATTTCTTACCTGCACCAGTGCTGCTTCTTTTTCTTTTTCCCCTGTACGCAATGCTGCTATGGAACTGCTCTCCCCATCACTGGTGGCCGTAGACCACCCAATGTCACATTCTGCATGTTCAGCCAGAGGCTCAATTTCACAATGAAAACTGTATTTTTTGGACCTTATATATATAGTTGCTGGAAGGAAAGCTGGTTTTTACTATTTTTGGACTAAACATGCCTAAAGCTCCTTAAAACTTGACTGAGGAGCAGGCATGACACCTTCAGGATTCCTCTTTCCACCAGCAATTGTTGGATGCTCTCGGAGGCTGCTGCTTCTCCCTTCCTGAGCCCTTCCTTATCCCACCCGGGCTAACCCGTGGGTGACCAGTCACCTGCACTGCCCGTGTCTGCCCACGGAACAGCCCTGCCTTCCTCATCCGCCTGCCCCCATCAAACTCAAAAGCAGGGCTGGCAGCAAAGCACCACCCTGTCGTGGTTCCTGCTGCGGTGTCCTGGTGAGATGCTGTGGAGGGATGTCTGCTGATTTGCCTGCTCTCCTGCCTGCTGAGGTGAACCGGTGGGATGCCTGCAGGGATGCCTGCAGTGCCACTGGGGTGGTGCCTGCTGGGACGTCAGCTCTGATGCACATTGAGGCACCATGCTGGGATGTCTGCTGGGATGGCTTCTGCATTTAGCCATCTTTCAAGACAAGTGAGACCAAGCATCCAAATATCTGTAATTTTTTTCCCCTTCACCACGGTGCATGAGTGTGTGCGCTCTGCGTAGATATGCAAATGCATTTAAATTTTTGTGTTTACAGGCTCTGTCTTGTTCTGGAAGGAACAGTCCCAGTGGCCCAGTCTCCACAGCCATTCTTCCAGTCAGCCCTCTCCAAGGTTCTTAGTCTCCCCTGAACACTAGCAGAGAAAGAGAAGCTATTAGCTTAGATTCTCTCCTGCGACTACCAGTGACACTCCTCACAGCCAGCAGCCCTTCACAGGGACACTAAAACCAGGTTCAGACCACAGGCACATTCCAGTTTTTCAGCAGTTGCAGGCTTTCTGGGAAGACTCTGCAGCACCTTCCCCATGCCCACTGCCAGCCTGGAGATATAGCATCCTGTCCCATACCCCAGATGAGCTCTCTGATTCACCAGGAACCTCATGGAGAAAGTTGTGTCTTGCTCAGCTCCCCCAAGGCTCCCCGGGCCCCTTGGACACCAGAACGGCGCTTCAGCACCAGTAGCACTGCTTGTGCCTGCAGAACCTGTGCTGCAGGAGGTGGAGGAGCGTCTTGTGCATATGAGCATGAAATGCCTCAGATGCAGAGGCTGCACATGCAGTGAAAGGTCACAGTGTCACACACAGAGTGTCTCTGTCTCTGCTGCTGGCTCCACATTCACCTCTGTGGCAACCCCCTTTTTATTTTCCAGGAAAGTCTTTCTTCTCCAGGATACCTCATTTTCTGATTTTCAATGTTATGAAATACCCAAATGCATACTTCTTCCATGCATGATTTCACAATATATTACCTGTTACAATACCTATTTAATACAGTTTCTTGGCCATTAAGGTTATTATTACACTTCACTCTAAAATTGTACTGGCAGCAATGCAGAACTGCTGTGAGAAACTGTGCAATCAGATTTATATGGATCACTTAAAGGGAAATTCTGCAGTTGTATTTTTCTCTTCCAGGAGGAACACATATTAGGAATTACCTTTAAAACCTAAGACTACATGTGTGAAATTGTTCTATACTCATTTTATTCTATTTTTAATGAGCTGTGATAATCCTAAAGCAATAGAAGAAGTTTAAATGGATTACTATGCACTCTTTGCAATGCAACTAATGACTCTGTCAGCAAGTTCCATACTGGAATTTTAATTTATATCTGTAGTTTTAAAAATATGAGAATTTCTGTAAAATAATATAGGCAAGGCAAGTTTTATTAGATGAAGAAATGCTAAAAATAGTCATGTACAGCTTCATTCAGTTCATGTTTATGGTCTGGTTTTGAATTTAATATTTTCTCAAAATGCTGAGTGATGGCAGATACCCTCTGAGCCACATATTCTCCCTCAGCTTGGCTCTTTGCACTGGGCCATATGCAGATGCCAAACATTTGCTCAGCGGGGTGTAAATGTCTCCTTGGTATTCAGGGTGCATGCAAGGAACCAAGGGATGCATTTGTCCCAGACCGCAGCTGTGACAATTTGGGTCTTGAAACAACAGAGGAAACAAAGCACTTACAAATATATATTTTCTAATTATAAGTGAATTTAAACTCAGGTTTATCTCACATGCACTTGAAGCAGCTAAGTCCTAGGAGCCTGTCCTTGCCTCGGATCCCTACGGAACTACTGCATGTGCAGATCATCACCTAAGATGGGCTCAGTCCTTGTAAGGTCTGATTTCCTACAGCAACCATACACCTTCACTGTGAATGCAGCAGTTTGTTGGGCGTGGAAGAAGAAAGACATACAGTGATATAAAACTAGTAGCAGTGTCTCTCTACATCCAATTTCCTTAGAGAAGTAAGAAACATTAAGACTTCAAAATTTTTGTATATATGTTTTTTGGGGAAAAAAATCCAAACTGTCACAGAGCAGGTAAGTGTTTAACCTGCTTGGGCTCCTAGAGTGTGAAAAAAAACCTAAGAAATCTCACATAATCTGTGGTAATGTTTAGCAGAGGAGGAACTTCAACATCTATGGTCATCTCTGGCTGATTTTACTATCAGGATAAAGAACAGAATGGGTATATAAGGTATGTGAGTTTATCCACTATTACATATGCTATTTAAGAGATTCTCATCATTGAAGATGATGTCATGCCCTCGGTTTATTAGAAATCCTGGGTGGCCTGGGATGTCTGATTCCCAGTTAGGGCTGTATTTCTGGATCTCACAACTTCTAGATGAGTCATTTCTCGTGATTCTGCTTATCCATCTGTGCTTCTCAATACCCATTCACACCTCAGCTGGCAGCACTCTGACAACTGTTCACCGACTGTATTCACGGAATCACAGAAACACGGAATACTCTGAGCTGAAAGGGACCTACAAGGATCATCGAGTCTAACTGTGAAGTGAATGGGACATACAACGACCTCGGTGGTATTAGCACCATGCTCTGATCAAAGTAATGAAGATTTACAACCACTCAACCACTGTCAAAAGTATTAGCGAAAGACGTTTAATATAAATTTGTGAAAGTGGAACAAAGTTCAGTGGCAAGGTTCACTGTATTACTTATTGCATAGGTGAAGCACACAAAGAATAATCAGTTTCTAATCAATCTAGAATGATTTACACAGGAATGCATTCTAGTAGTTGATGAAGGTCACGGTGTTGCAGTAATTTCTTCACCAATGTAAGATTCATTCCAAGGGGGATAGGCGGTAATAGTTGGATTGTAAGAATTGGTGGATTGTGAGAGGACCATCACACTAGGGAGATTAAAACATAAATACACTTTTCTAAATAAAAATCTCTTGAAAAATCATGCCTAGGGCTGCAAAGACCAGTGTTACCATGAGGAATTATGCTCAGTGTACTGCTGATCCTCAGCATATGCTCTTATAATCAAACCATTACCTCATCCTTTTTTCTCATAAAAATGCTGGGCAGTCAATTACTTAACATTTAAATGTATTTAAACCTCTTGATGAAAATTGCTCTATAGAGTGGAGTGCTGGCTAAACATGCTAAGGACAAAGGATGTGTATTTTCTACTGTGAGCTCACATTAAGTTTGCATTATTTGAAATAACAGTTAAGCCTCTGACTGTCAATTAGTTGCAACACCGTAATGCTCGTATTGTGGCTTTCATCAAAAGCGCTTCGCATTTTGTGAATTACAGAGAGACGAGTAATGAAATGCTGCATTTTACTGAATCGTTGTCTGTATCTGACAGTTGCAAAAAGTGAAGTACGACTGTCCATATGACCAAGACACAGTAGCTAAGTGTAATTTAATCTGCTTCTTGATGATGGAAGTATTTACACTCGTACAGCAAGACTAAGTATTTTGCTAAATCTTTGTCCAAGTGACGAAATAGATCATTGGAAACAAAGGTGTGGTTTTGTGCCAGGCTCTTGAATGCAGCACTTGTGCCTTCCCTGGTCTGTCCAAGACCAGGGAACAAGGCCAGTGCTGCTGCTCAGGTTCACCCATTCAGCTACCACAGGAGCATCAGGAGGGGCAAGGGACTCTCCTGAATGCACTCTCCTTGAAGGTGGATCATATCTGTCAAATAAATGTATTTGATTTAAATACAGCAGAGGATTGATCATAATCTATCG
Source organism: Callaeas wilsoni (assembly GCA_013398955.1). Classification (NCBI taxonomy): domain Eukaryota; kingdom Metazoa; phylum Chordata; class Aves; order Passeriformes; family Callaeidae; genus Callaeas; species Callaeas wilsoni. The sequence goes on along the minus strand of VWPU01007700.1, from coordinate 13,430 downwards.
CAACTTTTTTTCCAAAAATCAGAAATCTTATTAAAATTATTTGCTAGTGCTTATTAATGACCTCTCTCCTGAATTCATCTAACTTTGACTTCAGCTATTGGATTTTGCTGTGACTTTATCTGATACACTGGAAACTCCACAATCCAATTTGTTCCTCAAATAAACAGTTACAGGGATCAAAGCTGATTCTCAATCCTCACTTCATTAAGCTAAGTAGATGAGCTCATTAACAGTCTCACAACAAAGGCACTTTTCCCAATACTTCATTAGATCTGTGACTCATCCCTAAACTGTCCCAGTGTTAGATGACTACTGAAACCATCCGCTCAAGAATTACCACAACACTGCCAAGTGAGAAGGTGCATTAGCTCATCTACTGGATATTTTCCTGCACATATATATGCCTGCCTGCGTTTCCCTTGGTAGCACTGGGCTTTTCCATAATATGAGAGAAAAATTCAGGCTAAAAGGGACCTTGGGAGGTCAACTCCAAGATCTGCCTCAGGTGCTCAGAACTTCACTCTAGTCTTGACAGCCTCCAAGGAGGGAGGCTGCAGAGTCTCTCTTGGTGGTGCGGTGAGTGTCCTCATAGAGAAAAGATTTCTCCTTACTCCCATCCAAACCTCTCATGTTTTAGCTTTTGTCCATTGCCTCTCATCCTCTTGCCTTGCACTGCCATGCAGAGCCTAATTTGGGCTCCTCTATGCCCTCCGTTCAGGCTCTGGAGGTGCCCTTGGCTCCCTCCCAAAGCCACACATTTTCAGGCAGGACCAAAGCCCCATGTTGTATAATTGGGCTGACCAGATGAGTCACTACCTCCTGCTTTTCTGCAAGAATTTGGCTGTGGCTGGAGGTAATTTTGGCATCTGAGGATTATGCTCCTTCTTCTTTTACCCATTTCCTGAAGTTTGGGTCAGCTGCATGTGTTATGGTAAGGGTTTTGCCATCTTCCAGTTCAGTGATGATCTGATCTGTCTGAGGCAGTCCAAGGAGAAATTAAACCTCAGACTGCTCTAATAAGGAAGGCAGACACAGCAATAATAGCAGCAGTGTTAGAAAAGCCTTACCTCATGATGCTGGAATTAGGGTGGGTCACCAAGCCCATTACCCAGCCTTCTGCACTGGTGGGATCTTTACCAGCATCCATCACTAGGAGAGATGTGAACTGTGAAATAACATACTTACATTTGGAGTGACTTAGTGATAAACTGATTTTGATGAGCTGCTAATACATTGTTACATTTTCTACATTACAATTTTTATAATATCTCATGCCTCTTCCTTCACCTTGTACAATCCCTGAGTGTGCTGATAGAAGCTCTGAAGCAAATAATTTGGTTTATGTCTGTAACTGAGGCAGGAATCTTGCCAGTTCTGGAATTGGCCCCTGACATCTCCATGCACAAAAGTCAAACCAAATGGGCAGATTTCAATAATGGGGCCGATACTCATAGTGATGGGTCACTTCAAATCAAAGGTGTGACCCAATTATACTGGTGGTTGGACTTCTACAGTGCTGACAAGCCTTTTTGAAATAATTAATATGGGGGAGAAAAACAATAAAGAAAGACAGTTTTCCTGCTGATGTGTCGACAACATAGGGGCAAACACTTCCTATTACTAGTACATTGATAAAAAGTACAAGATTGTCTAAATAACTGTCTAATTGTCTAACTAAACCACCTGCTTACTTTTGAAGATCAAGAAGCATTTTAATGTGGGCCTAATCCACCCTCAAATGACCAATTAGAAAAGGAGATAGAATTAACTTCTGATCTATTGGTGAACAGAAAGAGCTAATTAGTTTTACAGTATTCTCTCGTGTCAGCTACTTCACATAACCTGGCTGAAAGACCCCACACACATAGATGCCTTTGTGTTTATTATTTATTATAATTAAATCTTGATGTAAATTCCACAGAACCCATGTCCCTCCCCAGGAGACATGGAGGTTGTGATGCAGTGCTCTGCTTCCACGCACGCCTCCCTATGGCAAAGTTTTTCCACTGTTTTAAACACATACAGTTTTTCTCATGAAATGGGAAGAATTTATGAATTCTGACTGATCTGGTTACCCTGCAAATTTCCTTTTCATACAAGATGACAGCTGGAAAATAAGATTCATGTAGCAGAGCTGAAGATATCTGCCCAAATGGACTGTGCTAAATGAATCGGTGACAGCTCCAGACCAAATCCTGTCAGGATCAAACAAGCTGAAAGCACTGGAGGGGAGACCTCTGTGGTGGCAGTGCTTCCAGACCAGGGAGAAAATGCAGCATGCTCACTCTCACGCTTTTCTGGGGGAGAAATAAAGGAAATGTACTTCATTAGAGGTGCAGCAGGACATAGTGTCTCTGTAGCCACTGACCCTCTGCCTACTGCACTTCCATCCCGCTCCCTCCTCAGCCTCTTCACATCTACCCTAAAAAACAAAGAAATGACTGCCCTGCGCACAAATATGCCTTATATAGCTTTCAATGAGCTACTCTAAAACCGGTCACAGCCCAGCCATGGGAGCAGAGCTCCAGTGCAGGTTGCAGGGCAGAACACAGCCCCTCTCCCTTGCAGTCATGCTGGTACCAGTATCCAAAGTAACTGCACTAAGGTTTCTGATCTCTGCACTGTCAACACTCGCTTCCCTCTCCGACTCTCCTCCCTGAGGGCCAGAAGTCAGGCTGCATTTTCTTCAAGTGCAAAACAAACGGGTGCCTGAGTAAACAAAAGGCAGTAACCCCAGCTGTGCCTCAAATTTGAATGCTGCTGCCTTGCCCCACCCTGCACTCGGGCAGTCGTAATCTGAACAAAACCACTTGCAGTAAATACGTCCAGCCATGCACTAACTTTGCAAATATCAGTTTGCTGCTCATCTTCCAAGATGAGGACCAGTCACCAGTGTGATACCACATCTACCAAATATAATTCTCAGAAAATTCTGTTTTGTGGTTGTGTCATTTGGGGATTTTTTTGTAAAATCTAGATTTTTGGGGTAACTAGTTCAAGTGCTTCCAAAATGAGTCTATAAAGGATGCTGCAGTAATAGCATGCTGTAGCATGCTGTAGCATGCTCAACAGCAGCTTCTTCAGGTGGCAGCAGACACTGTGGCCACTGTGACCCTGGAAAATGACTCTCTGTAGATATACATGCCTTGTTCAAATATGTATGTGCTGGAGTGAGTTCAGAGGAGAGAACACCTCTGCTATAAGAACAAGCTGGAAGAGCTGGGGTTGGAGTCACTCTGGAGAAGAGAAGGCTGTGGGGAGACATTACAACACCTCCCAGTACCTTAAGGGGGCTTTCAGAAGAGCTGGAGAGGGACATTCCACAAGGATATGCAGTGATATGACAAGGTAGAATGGCTTTAAACTGACAGAGTGTAGGTTTAGATTAGATATTAGAAAGAATTTCTTTACGATGAGGGCAGCGAAGCACTGGCACAGGCTGCCCAGAGAAGGTGTGGATGCCCCATTCCTGGAAGTCTTCAAGGCTAGGCTGGATGGGGATTTGAGCAACCTGGTCCAGTGGAAGGCGTCCCCCCCATATGGTGGAGGGTTGGGGGGTTGGAACTAGATGATCTTTAACCAATCCATGCCCCTTGGTGATTCTGTGGTCCACAGCAGTTACCCCAAGCAAGCCCAGCTCTAGCAGGAGCTTAACCTGTGAAACGTGCTGGGTGATGAGCACCAGCAAAGCAGAGAGGTGCCAGCACAGCACCTACTGATGCCACTCATTTGCCTCCCCACACTTCCACGATCAGCGCAGTTTCTCTTCACGAACAGCCTCCTCCAGCAGCAGACAGGAACTGTCATTCCCAAGAGCTCCTGCACCTTGATAAAGAGGCAATCCAGTGTCAGCAGCAGCTCAAGCAGCCTCTGCAGCCACGGAACTTCTGTTCATGGAAGCAGAACACAATCATCACAGATACAAACACTGAACAGCAATCCCCTACATTAAATCAAAGAACATCTTTATTTTTCATTCTGACTGATACAAGGACATAGCTGTCCTTTCTCCAGCAGCAGGCTTTTCTCCCCATGTTTTGAAAGTCCAGATGTGTTATTATAAAGAACACTTGATGGGCAGTTCCAGACTGTGGAGACACACAGAAATAGACAATTTATGGTAAAAGTTAGGTTTGTGAACTTACTCTCTGCTCTTCTAAGACTTATCATCTGTAAGAGCTTGTTCACTCAAACAATTTGGCACACACTATCTGCAAGATCAGACAAGCCTCCGTTTCTGCAGAAGCATTTTTTTGATGTAAAAGACAAGAACTTAAAGGCACACTTAACATAATTGAGAAACAGCTATCAAATATGCAAGCTTTAGTTTTCAAAGAATCTGGTTGCATTTCACACAATTATTTGAGAAAAGTGACCCAGCACTGGCAGATTAGATTGGGTGGCAGCAGCCAACATGATGTGACCCCTCCGAAGACCCTCTTAGGATATTGCCTGTTTTGTCAGCTGGTCCCTTCAGAGTGTGGATGAAGCAGCAGGAGGTAGCCGAGAATCACAGTGCTCTAACACCATCTAGGGGACTGAGCCACTGCTCAGCTCCTGCAGAGGCTCATGCAGCTGGCAGCGCAGTGCTGGCTGAGAAGGGCACTGCTTTTGAATAAAAAAGCACTGTTCCAGCCCCAAACCCCCACTTTCCCTGCCTTTTCCATATGACTCTTTTGTCACACAGCTCTTAAGCCCTATTTTACCTGCACTATGTCACGCTCTTTTTTTTTCAGGTTTCATTTAGTTTTACCACATTGTACTACTCCGGTCTTCTTTTTCGCTGCTTGTTGTTCCCAATAAGTACTGATTATATATAAACCTAAGTATGTGCTTCACAAAATCAAATACTTTATGAGGGATTAGACTGGTTAAACACAATTGAAATAAACATTATTTTTAAAAAGCCAGTAAACCCATGAATTTGCTACAATAAGAAAAAGTCAAATCAAACCTGACTTTAAAAATGAAACATTCAGCTTCTGTTCACATCGAGATTAGCACTGAGGAGCACAGTGCATCTCCCTCTTCTTTCTGTTCATCCTAGACTTTACTGAGTGGTTTTGCAGACAAAGTCCTCAGTTTTAGATGCATGGGCACTGTGAGTCCCACTTTTTCTGAAAAAGGTAGAATTATAGAATGGTTTGTGTTGGAAGGGGCACTCAGGCCCAGAAAGTGTAATATTTAAGTAAGCAACAATTTTTATTTTTACTCTTGCCATACACACATGCAAAATTGCATGCCTATTTATCTTCCTCAGCAGGGTTAAAAGCTTCTAGGTTTTGTGACAGCACCATCAGGTGCTCCTGCTTTCCTATGAAATTCTTTCAGGCTGTAAAGCCAAGCACGTAGCAGGCTCTCCGAACTCAATTTTGAGTCTATCATTATGTAGTATTGATACAATTGAAGCCTCCTTGGCAAACCTTACACTATAGAGGCTTGTGTCTGCTTTCCCTTCAGCTCCACTACAGAAGTAAGTTTTAAATGAAAAAAAAAACTATTTTAAGACATTGTTGGCAGAAATATCTTAGTTCTTATTCATTCATGATAACAGTATCTTCCCTGGTGAAGCATAAGAAAATTTAAGAAGCCTGAAGTGCAATAAAACAAATATTTTTCCACTATCAATATGTACTACCTTATGGAAATTATGAAGACAGCAAAAACAAGGGAAAAAATAAAAAATTAACTCTAAACCCACAATGAAATACACAAATTGACACTGAGTCAACATTCAGGGGTCTTGTGAAGGACTATGGAAACAAGACTCAGAATCAAGAACCAACTGCACTGAAAGCAAACTCAAAGAGCCCTGCAAATCTCTGTCACAGAAGGCAGATGCCTGTAAAACACTTATTTTCAACGTTGTTAGAATATAACAGAGAACTTGGGCTGAACTGAGGAGTTCACCACAGAACCCAAATTCCCACTGATCGGCATTGTAACAAGCACACACCATTATGGATCTTTCGTAGCTTCCGACAGAACGGGCTTGCTGCAACAGAACAGCATCTCCCGAGTCAAAATACTACTTTGCATTTCAGCTTCATCCTACGGCAGATCTCTCACGTAGCAGCGGATTACATCAACCAATGTCCCTCAGGAAGTGCAATGCCATAATCCCTTGAGCAGGGATTAGGGGAGGCGCAGAGGGGCCATCCCATCCAAACCGTTCCCGCTGGAAAGTCAGCAACACAATGCAGCCTGACCAGCTTCCTTACCTGATCCCACTGCACCCCACTGTGATTTGTAGCGATATCTCCCTGCAAAGATGCAACCCAAAATGTCCTTCAGGTAACTGCTGTTGGAGCAACGGGCCCTGCATTTTCTCTCTGCACGATATCAGCGTGAAAAAAACCGACCATACTCTTTCTAAAGATCACCATATAATTGGAGCAAGTTTAAAACCCATTACAAGAGACAAACAAAAGGATGGTCATAATGAAGAGAACACAGCAAGCAGCTGTTTTTAAGGAGCAAAGAGGCTGCTAATATATCAGGGTGCCTGATGAACTTGGGAGGTGCTTGGTGTTTGCCAGGGAAAGGTGGGTAACACACAGGGGATCAATCACCTTGATGCTGTGTGTCTGAGGAATCCTGGTATTTCATTCCGATTCTGAGCAATGCTAGCAGACAGCCAAGATGACAAGCAGCTGTGATCGTAAATGAAAAAAAAATTAAATTTGTATTTAACATCTGTATTTTAAAAATACAAATATTATTTGCTAAAAAAAAAGAAAGCTTTCTCTGCTACTTTTTAAACAGGATTTTGCCCTTGCTAGACTTATGAAAACCTTGAACTAAAAAAATTGCAAATGCTCTGTACAACTGTCTTGTCAGGAAGGAGTTGAAGCATGGAAAGAAAATTTGGTTGTCAAAAACCAGACATCTCAAAATACTCTCTTGGCAGAGGGAAACTCCTACACATGTTCTGAGCACCCTCTCAGAGGTAATGACTACCTATAACCAGAGATGAGAACTTTGCACAAGAGTGCTTTTGTGTTTTCAAGAGCTGGTTGAGTCAGTTATGAGTCACTAACCGCAAAAATGGCGAGGTTGCCTCCTTCCAGTGCTCAGCCACTGTCCAAACCCCATCCCACAAATGCAGGGCAGTGCAATAAAAAATAAAAAAGTCTTTCTTCTACTTGGTTTATGACCTCTGCCATCTGACACTTTCTTCCTGGTATTTATTTCTCAGTCTCGAACCTTACAGTGAGCCTTCCTCCCGCTCTCTGCCATTGGGAAACTCCTCCCTCCTGCAGCATGGAAAAAGTGCACGGGGAAAATGGAAATATGGAGAAAAACCTAAAATAATTATTTTTAATGGGTCCAGAGGGATTGATGAAGTTTAGATACAGCTAGCATTGCTGTCTTCTGTTTCTCCTGGGTTTGTGAAATGAATAGCAAGTCTGAAGGTTTGTTATAGTTAATTGTTTTTTATTTGCCCAGCAGAGTACTCAGCATCAAATGCAAAATTAATCTTACTAAACTTGTCCCAATCAGTTTAATGACTAGTATGGCATTAAAATATATTAACTCTTTTTTAAAAAATGCAAAGGACAAATTACTTTGCAAAACACTGCAAAGTTTTATGAAATAATAAACAATAATAAATTATTTTATAAACAAAGGTAGATTATTTTACAAAACAAAAAGTGCTTCATTTTTATACATATTGAATTTAATTTATTTATGGTACTCTTTGCATAAAGCTCATAAATACCAATACCTTTAGTCAGAAAATACTATGTTTCAGCAATCCTGTTAGATATTTAATAACAGCATTATTATCTCTATTATGACAATATAGGAAAAAAGGCAGAGAATAAGAGAGAGAACAAAAGAGATGTTCCCTGCCCTAATGAGCTTCTAATGTTGTTTACCATTGATTTGCTTGGGCAAAGCAGGGCAGCTGCTTGCACGTTCCCATTCTGGAGCCAGATTTGATGCTCCCCTGTGGCCAGATCAGGTGGAAGCTCCTTTCTCAGGGTGCAGGACCGAAGCAGTCACTGGTTCAGCACGTCTGCAGACGCTGTTAATCCATCTGTGAAACCACGAGGAACGACTGGCCACATCTGTGCTGCACCATGCCCAGCCTCCTGCCAGCAGCACCCCAGCAGCACCCCAGCACGCTGCCGCTCGTGGTTCCCCCATGTGAGGTCCATCAGGGCACAACCCCGCTGTGGCCTCACCTGCCTCACACCACCTCTGACCAGGAGTTTGGTGCTGCCGACACCTCACCTCTGCGGTGGCCCCCAGCTGTGACAGGAGCGCAGAGGGAGGGAAACAAGCCCTCCAAGCAGCTTCAGCTTAGCACAGACGTCTGAAACAGGCCAAAAGAAGAGAGTTTGAAAAACACTGTTTCTTCTGCTGGGGGTGGGAAGGCTTGCTGCTGGCAAGGTGATGGGCAGGGAGAGCCATGGTACTTGTACACCGCCCACTGCACACAAGAGATGCCAAAGCACCCATCCCAGCAAATCATGACTATGGAGATGTTTGCGGGGGTTACTTCATCACCTACAATTTTTTAATAACCTCCAGATCATATTTTATTATATAAAATCAATTAATTTTGCGAGTTTTGGCATAAGAGATCTGATGTCTGGTTTACAAACAGATTTTTCTATCCAAGCTGTGAAACTAAATTAAGGAAGAGTAGTACAACAAAAATGGTTACAAAAGACATCTGCATCAGAGATGGTCATTTAAGACTCCTTTTCTAGTCACTGGGCAGAAACAGTCCATGATTTTTCTCATCCTAAATATAACTGGCTAGAGACACATGGATAAACGATGCTAAAAGATGAGAAATATCCATTCTTCATATACATTTTTGTGCAGTGCAGAAAAACCACCGTGTTCATTGTGTATATTCAGTATAGTAATGTTTTTCAAGAGTTACAAGAAAAACAAGTCTTCCCCAGATTAATACAGCAATTTTCTTTTTTTTTTTCCTTGCAGTTAGAGGAATGTAGAGTGGACATTTTCATAATGTCAGTGTAAAAAAATAGAATTAATTAGGACTGTCATTTCTATGTATTTACACCATCCTAATTCATATTGCTCTTGCTTTATCTATCTGGATCTGGCTTCTGCTGTAGCAGGGAGAAGTGGGGGAGCAGATCTGGCACTGCTGTTGCCTTCTGCCAATACACATGAGCATGGATTCCATCTCCCACCCAGACTCCCACACTCTAGCTAGAGATATGGGACACTAAAGAAGCAACGAGCAAGGAAACAATCGAAGCCCAGCTTTACCTTGCTCTTCACTGAACGCTTTAACGCTCCAAAGGCAACACAGTGTAAAAGCAGCATCACAACAGAGGCGACAAAGGAGAGGTTCAGTACACAAGGCTTCAGCTAAACCAGCAAGCTCAAAGAGAAGAAATCAACAGCAAGAGGAAAGACATTAAAAACTCGTCTCCTGCCTGTCCTCAGCTGCACGCAGACATCAATTACTACTTGCAGGATGCCAAGCTGTTGCACTCTCCCTTCTGCACTTGCAAAAGCCTGTTGAACCCAATGCCCTTACTCAATCCCACCTACTCCTCACACCTAAGAGAACACATGCTTCTTTATGAGAGGCAATTTTATCACCCTGCTACCTGCAGCCTGGTGACTCTCCCTCTACAGGGTTCTATAGATATACCTGTAGGCACATATGACACCAGGATGGATCACAGCGATTTGTAGCATCATTGTGCTGCAGGAAAACCCAGATCCCATACTCTGTACTGAGGGCATGCAGATTAGCAGATAAGAGTTTAAGCTGTTTTCTGCTGAACCTGAAATAACTCAAATCTGAGATCTCTCAGCCATCTTGGAAGAGTTACGGCAGAGAACATGCTCCTGCAGCAGCTCTGGCAGGTGCTAGTGGAGTGGATTTTACAATCTGACATTGGAAGTCAGTTCCTCACCCCTCAAAACCAAAATGACTCGAATCTTGTAACATTCAGAGCCTACTGTCATGCTTATCTCGGTTGCTGGGCTTTCAAGGACAACTGAACAAGCTGAGCTCATCAATGAAAGGCTGTGTTGATGCCTAAGACAGGCTGACCTAGAACAGAGGCTAGACAGAGTTAAAGGATAAAAGATAGGTATTTATTGAAAGGCCTTCACAGGGTACACCTTGGGCAGTGCAGGAGTCTCGCAGAGACTACACCCAGGATGGATGACAGTCACACGTTTTTTGGACAGATGTAAGTTTTGTCCATTTGCATATCAGAGGTTAATTGTCCAATTACAGCTTCAGGTAGTGGAGTCCCATTCTCTGAGNTTTGCTCCCCCCCAACTCACTTTTGTTTCCATTTCTCGGGGCCTGAAACAGTGAGGTGTCCTTGATTCTCAGGCCTAGAGAGGAATTGTTGTGTCTGACAAAAACGAGAAAAGCAGTTGCTAACATTATATGGAGGTCAGAGTTATACACTAAAGAATTGCAGGATTACAAATATATGAAAATAGAAAAGCTAAAATCCTAAGGCATCACTGTAATTACGATTTTTTTTTCTTATTTTAGGTTTCAGGAAGTCTGTATGTGTTCTTGTTTGACACCTGCAATCCTTATGTTGTTGACAAAGGTCAAACAGGTAGTCTTAGACGAATCCTTCACTCTTTTTAGAACTCTTAATGCACACAAATAACAGAGGGTTTCAAAGTACAAGAAGTAAAAAGTACAAAGCTTTTCCTGGTTTCAGCTGAGATAGAATTAATTTTCTTTCTAGTAGCTGGTACAGTGCTATGTTTTGGATTTAGAATGAGAATAACGTTGAGAATAATGCTGATACCACACTGATATTTTAGTTGTTGCTAAGTAGTGCTTACTCTAAGTCAAGGACTTTCCAGCTGCTCACTCTGCCCTGCCAGCGAGGAGGCTGGGGATGTACAAGAAGATGGGAAGGGATATAGCCAGGACAGCTGACCCCAACTTGCCAATGCCATACCATATGGCATCATGCAGAATAATAAAACTGGGGAAGTTGGCCAGGAGAGACCAATCACTGTTCAGGGACTGGCTGGGCATCATTCAGCGAGTGATGAGCAACTGCAGTCTGCATCATTTGTTTTGCATATTCTGTTATTATTATTATTATTATTATTATTATTATCCCTTCCTTTTCTGTCCTATTAAACTATCTTTATCTCAACCTGCTAGTTTTACCTTTTTTCCAAATGGCTGGGAGGTGTTTAGCTGCCTGCTGAGTTAAACCACTGCACAGCTACACAGCTAGAAAACTGATAAGCAAGTGAAGTGTATTTATCAATGGACACAGCAGAGAGAAGCCGTATCTTTTGAGTTTTTACAGAGACCATTCTTTTTGCAAGAGCATGCACACTCCAGCCGTCCTCCCTGGTGACACTGTGACAATGAGAAAAAAACCAAAGGAAATTGGTATTTCTGTGTATTTCTCCATGGACACACATTTTATTTAGAGTAAAACATTCATGCAGTTAACTGCATGTATGGTCATCTCCATTTAACATTTTAATAATACCAAAATGTTGGTGGCTAGATGAAGATTTGACAAAGAAAAGGCCCCAGGTGACAAACCTTTTGATCTCATTCTCTTTGCATGTGTTCTAAGGAAAACAGTTTGCCAGTAAACAGTCATCTAATTATTTGTTACTTGTCTGACTAAGGAAGGGCAGTGGAACAAAAAGATTCAGTGTTTAGGTGAGTCCTGGCCTCAGGTGAGAGCCACCTGGCAATGCCTCAGCAAGGACTGAGATAGCATCTTTTCTGGAAAGGAACCAGAAGCAAAAGTGACAATTATATCCATGTACCCAACTGATGGGAATAAGCCACCACTCATAACATAAGTACATAACAAAACAGAAGCACTATGGTAGCCCGACCTGCTCCTGGAGAAGGAGGAGTTCTCTGTGTACCTAGGCATTTTTCCAATCTTTTTATATGTAGGCTTTGTCTCAGTTATCTGTGCTTATCTTACTTTAGGATTGGATCACAGCAACAGGAGGCAATACATATCCAGGCCAGAAAATTGTTCTCAGGCCATGGCATGAAAACTTGCTCAACTGAGATCCAGGGTGGTATCCAAACTTTTCCCAAGGTGACCCCATGGGCCTGAATTTCACTTCTAGAACTGAATTACACCTGTCTTTTACCCCTCTCTCCTAGGACACACTTCAAGTCACAGAAAAAATCCAAGACTCTAATTTTTACTCAAAACGTCTGGAATGGTCTTTGGGACCTGGCAGGCTACCAAAGAGCCTGTGCTTCTTTTTGCTCAATGCTGTCTTATTTAAAATGGGCAGCAGCTTTTGATCTAGAAGCCCACCTTCGCTATAAAAGGACATTGCCTGCAGTGAGCTCCATTAGCTGGTGTATGTATTACTCTTCAGGGCACTGTTATCTCCAAAACTGGGCTGAGGATCAAGAAAAACAATTGTTCTTTACTTGGTAGGTCATGTTTCTTCTGTTCACTGTAGCCCATTATTTTGAGGTTCTGCTCTGGATGTAAGAGCAAACTAATTTTCTATTAGCCTTTGAAGAGAAAAGGGAACATCGCCTTCAAAGATGAGGAAAATCACCTCATTTTACCCAAAATACATAGTAGCCCGGCCAAGGATGGATGTTTGTGGCTGCCACCATCACTGTTGCTGTTTGCTCCAAGAGGCAATGTCCCATTGTTCTGATACAGCACCTCCTCTTTCCCATGGCCCCCGAGATTGTACACACTTTGCTGTGTGCAGACACAAACGCATCCCCCATTGCCAGTGCGTGCCTCAGGGAGCAAATGAAGTGTAGCATGTGATGGGTAGAGCATCAGGTTATTGAAAATCATGGTGTTCCCCCTGAAAATCAAAACACAAGAAGACATGACCATCTGACACCTCTCCTTTATATTAAAGGAGTGTATCTAAGTGGGGAAGTATAGAAACCTCTCTTTTGCTCCGGGGCTATGGGCTTCTCTGGAACTTTGAAACGCAACCCATGAGGTCATGCTCCCCGCAAACAAAGGCACACAAAGCACTATTGCTTCCTGCATACCCTGTTCTGTTTGCACTGTAGAATCTGGGATTGCAAAGGTCAAAAAGATGCAAAACACCAGGGGAATATAAACATATTACTACACTAATGCAATGCAAACAGTGCACATGGAAAGAACAGTTTGACCTTATTTCACTTTCTTCTGCTTTCAGAATAAACATCACATCAGCATGGGCACTCTGGTTGGTGTTGGAGTAGTCCTTTTGTTGTGACTCCTGTGATAATTTCTGTGGTTGTGTAGGCAAATACAGCATTAACACATGGGGTGATACACCAAGAAAGCCTCTGGAGAGATTTCCCTTCTGTTTTGGCGAAGCAGGGTCCTCCACTGAGAATGGGAGCCGAGTAATGACAAACACTGATACGGTTAGACAGCGTTCCCGTTTATTGCTCAAAATAAGTGGGATTATGTAGCATTTCC